>JBBPBX010035922.1:0-31785 GCA_038048925.1 Garcialebias charrua | reverse complement strand
TTTATTATAATTTTTTTAACAACGTTTTATTAACAACATCAAAACATAGAATACTGCCACCCCTGCACCTGAGCTGCCCTGCCTTCACCCAGGGCCAGAGGGCGGCTGCAGCATTTTTATTTTTTGCACAAGTTGGATCCGTGACGCAACCTGTCAATCAATTCAGTATGCGTTTCAGTAACTGACTAATCGATTTGTCCCGAAGTAAAAACATCCCTTCCTTGCAGATGCAACCTATCTGCAGGGAAGGGATGTTTTATTTTAAAAGGGCTTTTGATGTTTAGCTTTTAGTATTTTAGTATTTAGCTTTTTTTTTTAATCTCTTTCCCTTATTTTATTGTGGCTGTGTTTTTAATTTTCACTGATTTATTGTGCCCTGATTTTATTTGTTTTATTTATGAAGCACTTCGATCAATGCAAGGCATTGTTGGAAGGTGTTATATAAATAAAATGTATTATTATATCATATTTGTTTTGTTTTTTCTAGAACTTTATTAACAACACAAAATAGAACAATGCAATAAGAGACAAATACAAACTCGTGAAGGGTGTCATAACTACATTTCACAAAATAGGGGGTTTTGCAAAAATAATGAAAGAGAAAAAAATACCAAGGGCAAGGAGGTACATCTGCAGCATCTGCATCATCTATCTACCATGCAGGAAGCTGAAGCAGAGGATAGTGGGAATGACACTGAGGAGCGAGGAAGGTGGCACTTATTAAGACAAGGCTGCATATAGGGTGAGAACGAAACACCATCTCCTCGTACTCACTAAAAGTTATGTGTTATAAGAAGTTTTTAGCATAAGGAAAAAATATATTGTCATGTAATTTTGCAGTGGTTGGGTTAGCTAAACTGATAACTACACAGCTTGAGTGATAATGAAGAGGATAATCTTAAGCAAACCTACCTATGCATACATTTGTCTAAATAAGTTTTTCTTCATTCATTTTAATCGCATGCTGCAGTACCGGTAAAAGGCAGATGAGTGTGTGCCTGTGTGTCTGTTAGCAAATTAGCTCATGAACCATGAAATTAATTTTATTCAAACTGTAATTTTGTGGATGAAAAATAATTATTTATTGAATGTGCATGTGCAGTCAATAATCGTTTGAGTTGCTCCAGTTCAACACCTAACTCGACTTAAGTGAACACAAATATTGTCGTCATTTCATTTAACAGATATTCATTTAAACTTTGGTGTATAGTAGCTGAGACTCGTCCCTAACATAAACTTCACACAGTGCTAACAGAATATGTGTCATCTTTGTTTAAATTATGAGCTTGCAAGGTGGTGGTATATTTCCTCATGCTCCATCTGCAGAACACTTATTTTGATATGCAACTTATGGTAAAGAACGCAACATGATCCAATTTTGCTTTGTTTGTGTTTAGTAGCATTAACTGCAAATTTTACAACCGTCAAAGCTCCAAGGACAGAAGAAAAGAAAAATCTCTTCCTTGGTAGGTAAATATTTTCTATCATGCAATAGCTGATTTCCTGCTTCATCTCAGACATTGTCTCTCTAAGCTTTCTATTCCACACATTCCAATCTTTCTTCCTCTGAATCTCTCTTTCTCTCAGTCATTCAGACCACATTGTATGTGCCTAACCAGGCTTGGGTTATTATTTCCAGCCTCCCAACCAGAACATAGTAAAAACCCTTATTTACCATCTTGAACCAACAGACAACAAACAGAGGCTCCAAAGACAGCAACTCCAGTTGATATGGAGTCACACATCTATAACACACATGGATGCGCCACCAGCAAAGATGCATACTGTTGCATGGGCAACGTCCTGCAGAGGTAAAGATCTGCAGATTATTACTGTAGCAGCAGGCTATTAGCAACAAAATGACCAGACAATGGTGTGAGGCCCAGGGCAGAAGAGAAACCTTTGCCAGTGATACGCATGCCAGAGACCACTACAATAGAGCCTTCAGAGGGGACGAGTTCAGGACACACATGCACAAACACTTGCTCTACTCTGGTGTCTCTGGATGAACTGAGGGAGTTAAAGATGTTTTAGTAAAGAACACAAACAAGGGTGCCGAGTTTGAAAAAATGTACCGGTACTCTCCATTTGTTTTGAACGCAACAACAGTGTTTGATTTTAAACATCTGATTTGTGTTTCATATGTGTCAAAAAATATTGGTCAGTATTATAATATGATGCAATATGAATATTTGATTATCTTAATTCATTAATTAAATTTTATTTTAAGAACATATATTTTAAAGGAATAAAATACTATTTAATACTGTACAGAGGACCTGACTTAACTTTTTTAAATTGTTCTACCTGGATTATGAGCATGCATCAGGATATATTTAAAACAGTTTAAAGAGTCTTGTACTTACGGGAGATAAACCATTCCAGAGTGGAGCTTCGCTCCGTCCCAGAAACAGTCCAAAGGTGTGATGATGAGGCAGGGATGAAGCTTTTCTATTATCTAAGTAGATAAGCACAAATAAATATTTATGCAAATTGACAACAGATAGAAACAGCAAGTGCTCCTGGTGTTTTATTTGATTCAGAGAGTAAACGTTCATGTACAGGTAAATCAATGTCATTTGCATCTCACCTGAGTCATTAAATGGGTTTCTGTTACTAATTCTCCTGATTTGAAGCATAAATGTTCCAATTTCCATTGTCTGCAAAAACAAACAAGCATATTGTCTTTTGTCATTGCTGCCAAAATCTCAGACACACTTTTAAGAAAGAAAATGATAAATCTTTCATAATAATGAACTAGTATTGAACAATAAATCCAATGACTGCAGATTTCCTGTACAAAAACAAGCAATATAATACACAATTTTCCAGTATTGTAGTAACTTAAAGGTTCAGTCTGCAGTTTCTGTAGAACTGCAGCACTTAGAAAAAATTTCAACAGGCAAAGCATTCTGATCCCTCCCCCTCAGAGCCATATATGGCTCTGCCCCCTTGTGGTCTGTTCAAATTCAAATTCAAGCTCTGTTTTTATTGGCTGATTCAAATTCAAGCTCTGTTTTTATTGGCTGGTTACAAACTCTGTTTTTACTGGCTGGAAAACGGCGGGTCACTTTTTCTTTTTAGAAATGCTTATTTACCACCTGGAGAAGCAAGGGGACAATATATATATATTTTTTTTCAGAGATTACCTGGCTAACATCAGTCTGTCAGGAGATAGTGACAGAGTGAAGAAATATGTTCATAAAAAAAGCTACATACTGCAGCTTTAATAGGATGGTTAAACTTGTAAAAAATAAAATTGGGAAAATTTATTGTGTCAGTATGAATGAACACAGGATGAGATAAGAACACAGAATAACAAGGAACAGTTAGTTACCTGTTATAAAGGTAAACGTGAACTCTGCTGGCTCTGAGAGCGGACTCCAGATGCTGCAGAAGTGCCTCCACTGTTAGAACGCTGGCTCCGTCCTCCCGTGGTCTCTGGATCATCAGCTGAGTGTTAAACATGGCTTCCTCACCCATCTTCTGTCTTGTGTATTTCAGTTCCTGATTCACACGCCCACCAACTGGACACAGGAAATTGTACACTTAAATCCTTGGACCAAATATCCAAACACACAATTAGTGTGTAATTATACTGAATCCATTACATTGTTCTTTGTACATTCAAATATAGTTTGCTTTTTAAACATTGAGTAAATGCCCCAAAATTATTTTTTAAATAAAAAATAAACAAATTTCTTCATGCTTTTCAAAGATATGACTGCGGCAAGGACTCATCCAACAGTTACCAAAAGAAGAACATCAGTGATTAAAGTAAAGGATAATAAATAGTATAGTTAGTGTTGGCTTGGGTTTCCTGAGCTATCCCTTAGCGATGCTGCTATAGGCTTAGACTACTGGAGGACAAATTGACTACCGGTACATCTCCTCACTCTGCTGCTGTCTTTACTTGTTCTACTCTACCTGCTTTGTATTTATTATGTACAACATTAATATCAGACATTTAGTTGACTTCTTTGTCACTGATGTGTAATTACAGGAGTTAACAGTGTGACATTTTGCACCCATAATTGAACCATGAGAAACATTGATGAAGACACGATCATTCAGAACCCAAAAACATTGAAAGTTGCAGTGATGGGCAGATCCAGATGTGTTGATAAGATTCAGTGATTCCAGGTAGTCTGAGAACTGAAAATAATGACAGTAATATGAATGATGCAGAAGAGTCTCAGACCATAAAGCATCACAAGTTAAGTGGGCAAAAAGTTCCGTTGTGGAGGCCCAACTGCAGTTTGTGTAAGGGGGGGATCCAACCCCCTTGAGAATATGAATGGATGCGGCCATGGTGAACACAAGCTGGATCCAGAATCAACGGAAAGAAACAAGCAATTTGTAGCAAATAGAGTGAGCTGACAGAAAAGCCTCCTGAAATTAAGGGCATGGTTGTAGCCTGTTACAAGTCAATAAAGAAACAATAACGTGAACAGCACCAAGCAACGCAGCTCCTGATCCGCAGCTCCTGATCCTCAGCAATACACGACACACACAGTGTGAAACAGGCACCAATGATTATCCTGATCCTCCGCGCTTCACTCTCTGCTCGTCTGACCCACAAACAGCTCACAACAGTTTGAAACAGGGACCAAACGATGATCCTGATCCTCCGCGCATCACTCTCTGCTCGTCTAATCCACAAACAGCTCACAACAGTGTGAAACAGGCACCAATGATTATCCTGATCCTCCGCGCTTCACTCTTTGCTCATCTGACCCCCAAACAGCTCACAACAGTGTGAAACAGGGACCGAACGATGATCCTGATCCTCCGCGCATCACTCTCTGCTCGTCTAATCCACAAACAGCTTACAACAGTGTGAAACAGGCACCAATGATTATCCTGATCCTCCGCGCTTCACTCTTTGCTCGTCTGACCCCCAAACAGCTCACAACAGTGTGAAACAGGGACCAAACAATGATGATCCTGATCCTCCGCGCTTCACTCTCTGCTCGTCTAATCCACAAACAGCTCACAACAATGTGAAACAGGCACCAATGATGATCCTGATCCTTCGCACTTCACTCTCTGCTCGTCTAATCCACAAACAGCTCACAACAGTGTGAAACAGGCACCAATGATGATCCTGATCCTCCATGCTTCACTCTCTGCTCGTCTGATCCACAACAGCTCACAGCAGTGTGAAATAGACACCAAAACAATGATGATCCTGATCCTTTGCACTTCACATCCCGTCACTCTGCTTCACGTCCTCTCTGCTGTCTGAGCCAGTTGGATGTTTTCAACAAAAATGACTATTTTCCCCAAATGACGCACTTTAAAGAGTTATCTACAGCAGGTAAGATATTTGTATTTGTATCTATATTAATATAGTGCCAAGTAACAACAGAAATCATCTCAGGGTATATACAGGATTATTTTAACGTTTTTAAAAGTCATCAATAAAATGTGCCATGAACTGTTTATTCAGGGTGTGACTTTGTCTATGTCTTTTAACAGGCATTGGTTCCGTTTTTTTATTTTTTATTTAACAAATGCTAGGTTGAGCAGCAAAGCAATTCTGGAAAGCTTTTTGTTTTAGTTCAGAGCAGAAAGCTCTACTCAGCCTAAAGGCTGGTTTGTACCGTACTTCTTGTCGCACGTCTTTTAACCCTCGTTGAGTGAAAAAAAGTTGCGCAACTTCCGTCTGCACTCTCGCTGCGATCCCCCGGTGATAGCTGTCTTGTACATGGCCCCCAGTCAGAATTCCGAGACGCGTTACGGCTCGGAGCGTGTGATTGGTTCAAAGTTTGTGGGCGTTTTTTGTTTGGATGTCGCTACTCTTCCAGAAGCCGGTTTTTGCTTTGACAAGGATAGTTTTGAAGAGAAACTCATCTGTGCGCGCGCGCACACGCAAACCGTGCGTCTCTGCGAGGGTGGAGTGAGCTTGGAGACCACACACTTTGCGCATTGCCCCCAACACACACACACCAATACATATATATTTATATATACAGTATATACATTTACGAACACGCGCGCGTGCACACAGGAACTAAAGCATGTGCGTGTAAAGTTGACAAAATGAAGAGGATCGCGAATGCGCGCAGCTTTTAAAACAAAGAAAACTCCGCTGTTATGTAAAAATGCGCATTTAAAGTGAGCGGAGACCCTGAGAAGAGAAACTCGCCAACGTATGCAGTGGGAGGGATTTACTATAATGTATCCCCCACGTCTTTCCAAGTATAAACACTCATGTGGTCAGTGACACACACGCAATTACATCATCGCTGGTTCACTCAACGGGGGGGGGGGGGGTAAAAGATGTGCGACAAGAAGTATAAACCAGCCTTTATTCTCAATGCAAGATGCAAGAACATCCGTATATAAATGTTATTTCATCAAATACTTACATTGCATATACAGCTTTACCAACACAGCATAAGTACAGTACAAGTATCAATGCAGCCTATTTTGTATTATCTGCACACCCATAAGCATTATTAGTGTTTAACCATTTGCAGCTTGAGTATTTTCTACTCTTCCTGTAAACTAGGGGTGCATCGATTTCAATTTTCTGGCCGATCACCGATTTTTAGAAAGTCTGAACTGCCGATTCCGATTTTGGCCGATATCGATTTTCAGGTGTTAAAAGGTCAAAAAGCACCCTAAATTTTCATGATTTTCCGACAGGCAGGCAGATGAGATCGGTAGATAAAATCGGCTTCTCATTTAAAGATCGGCCGATCACCGATCTCCCCAAATTAAGGAAATCGGGGCCGATCGATCGGCTGGCCGATTTATCGGTGCATCCCTACTGTAAACCATGTACAGTATTGAGATGATCAGAGTTATACCTTAGATAAAATCTCTATCCAATCCAGAAAATCAATATCATCCTCAGAAGTCTATACATTAAAAATAAAAAAAAAACGGTTTTTACCCAAAGTCGGTGAAAAGGGGCTCTCTTTTGTTTGCTCAGAGCATTGTGGTGAGACTAACCCCTGTACAGTACATGCAATCTGAACTACTTCAAACTATAAAAGCAGCCTTTTATGCTGACCCTGCTCCACCCCAATACAGCCCCGTAAAGAAAGACAAAGTTTCTCTCAGAAGCATTTAAAAAACTGCAGGTAACTACAGAGATGAAATCTACAGAATGTAAGAAGTTTTTGCACATTTGATTAGTGGTCCAGTAAGGTACCCGAGTGTCTGCATGCATCTTCCAGGAGAGTGTCTGATTTACAAGCAGATAATTTGAGCCCTTCCATTACCAGAGATTACGGTATATGTTCATTGAAAGCTTGATCACTTCTCTCTCTCTCTCCCTCCCTCTCTCTCTCACACACAACCTGAAAGATGTCCAGTGAGAGTAGACTGTGTGAAAAATCTGTAACATTTTATTACGCCTTAATCCAATTTAACAATTCAGCTCAATTCGTGCAAACAGCAGGCATAGATTGAATGTTTTTACTTCATTGTAATGACATTAAAGTTGAACATGAGCATGCCAGTTCTGCTGGGCTGGACCACCCAGTTAGACCAATGAAACAGGGAAGGAGGGGGACATGTCTTGAGGCATTAGGAAAACACACTTGATTTCTTTTTTTCTGGACGCAAACAGCATTCTCATCAGATCCTGTCTGAAAGCATGTTTATAATACTCATCATTAATAGCAGGCCTTGGCTAACTGGAGAGACATGCTTTTCATTGCTGGGCCAGCTACACAGCTACGTTACACCAGTTGTGCATTCAAAAGAGCATACTGTACACGGAACTGATTAAGACCTGACGAGCACTGACAGGGCACTAACAAGTCAACGTCTGATACACTCAGTCCTCAAAGGCAAAGTTAGTCTGAGGCTATAAAAACACTGCTAACAGGAGGGAAAAGTGCACAGGTATGAAGAAAGATGCACAGCAATCTTCAAATGGTTTCAACACGTGAGTTCATTGAGTAAGATATACTGTAATTGAGAAAAGATGGTAGGAAGAATTCACTGTCTGGTCCGAACACTTTCCAAGTTGTGGACAACCACCCAAAGACCATAGGTTTATAGCAAGCAGAGAGGAATGGGACAAGTCAAAAGAATGTATTCTTCCCCAACAGGAAACAGCACATTACAGCCTCAGGCTGAGAAAATTCCTCACTTCACGAGGTTGCAAAGTTTTGGGGTCAACACTCACACAGCCTTGGGGTGAAATTAACACCCCAGCTGGATCAAGAAAAAGTGTGCATGTGTGCGAACGAGTGTGTGTGTACACACAGCTGTGTTTTTTCAATGACATTCTCCTGTATTCCTCCTTCTAAGAAAACTGTGTGACCCCCGGACTGTGTTGATGACTTGAAGGTGTTCAACTCTGAGCTCAGCTGCTGTGACCAAAACAAAGTTCACAGACTTTTTAATACTTCCTATAGACCATATGTGTCAAACTCAAGGCTCGTGGGCCAAATGTGGCCATCATTGACATCTTATCTGGCTCTCAAGATGTTATTTTAAATGTAAAATACTTTTATTTTAAATGTAAAATACTTTAATCACTATCATTTTTTCAGTAATCTTTGATTATGATGTCAAAAGTGCAACAGAGAATGTCCAATGAGAACAATCAAACTCTTGTTGAGGAACTTGCAACCAAGAAAAAATGTCGGATCTCTAACTTGGGTTAATGCAGATTCTGAAATCGGCCCTTAGTTTGAAAAAGGTTTTAATTTTGACCCCCTGCTATAGATGTTCGGTTTCTCACTAATTTGCTTTTCTTCCTCAGAATGAAAAGACAACTCAGCTTCAACACCTTGATAAAGTATGTGCAACAAGTAACACAAGTTAACTAAAGGAAATGCTGCACAGCATTGAACCATCTTTCAGACCTGACAACAAGAAAGATGCAATAGGTCAAACAAAATGAGCTACAACAGAAAGCAGGTAGTATACGATGGGAGTTATTAGTAGAAAATAATATTTTTTGGCAGATAAAGCAATATTGGAAATAGGAAATGTGTGTAGTCTTGATAGAATTTGTGCTTACCGGTAATTATTAAATTATTCTCTCATCAAAATGTTATAAGATTATTGACTATTTCTCTGGTATGTCCACACTGACATTATTTGTCAAAGGTCAGGCCTGCTCTAAATGCTCAACTACACAAACAGCTCAAATATAAGGAAGTAAAACACGAAAAGCCCACCCAAATCTGAAACATTTTACAAGTGGAGCAATGCTATTTTAATACGCATGAGATGACAGGATTTAAAAAATTGTCAACATATACTATAGTGGCAAAGTCGTTCCTATAAATCAAGAGCTTCCGTAATCTCTCGAAGGAATTGAGGCGAGTCAGTTAAAGCTGCTATATGTAACTTTTCTAACAATATATTTTTAACATATTTCTTCACTCTGTCACTAGATTGATGTTAGAGAGGTAATCTCTGAAAAAAACTAAAAAAAAATATTGTCCCCTTGCTTCTCCAGGTGGTAAATAAGCATTTCTAAAAAGAAAAAGTGACCCGCCATTTTCCAGCCAATAAAAACAAAGTTTGTAACCAGCCAATAAAAACCGAGCTTGAATTTGAATCAGCCAATAAAAACAGAGCTTGAATTCAAATTTCAACAGACCACAAGGGGGCAGAGCCATATATGGCTCTGAGGGGGAGGGATCAGAATGCTTTGCTTGTTGAAATTTTTTCTAAGTTCTGCTGTTCTACAGAAACTGCAGACTGAACCTTTAACTGGGGCTCGGTCTGGCTTGCTAACAAGTTACTTTGGAAAAAAAGCCCAACCACAACAACAACAACAACAACAACTATGACAACAGCAGCAACAACAGGATTTTTAATAAGAAAAAAAAAAAAAAGGTAAATCTGAAATGACAAATTTTCTATCCAAGAGGTGATCTTGTTATATATCCTGATGTATGCTCAATAATCCTGGTAGATAAATGTAACAAGGCTGAGTCGGGATATCCAAACTGGGGCTTCCTGAAAGCAGAGAAGAAACCCAAACAAGACTCCAGCCAGCCCATCAGGTGAAAAGGAGGACCACAAACCCAGACCTAGATCAGTGGTCATTCCGTATGTTGCAAGAGTTTCAGAGAAACTGAGACATTTATTTTCTAAACATGACGTCCCAGTAGCTTTCAAACTACAAAATACATTAAGGCAAATCCTGGTTCATCCTAAAGATCCAGTTCCCTGGCACAAACAGAGTAATATAGTGTACTGTACTGTACGCATGGCAGGTGATCCCACACACCCACTACACAGCTGCTTCAGACTGCTGCCATCAGGGAGGAGACTGAGGAGTCTCCAGGCTCGAACCAGCAGACTGAGAGACAGCTCTGTTCATCAGGCAGTCAGAATGCTAAACACTCTGCCTGCTCTGCCTCCCCTCCCATTTGAACTGCCTTAACACTAAAACTTTCTCACATATTATCACTCAACACAAAGTTTTTAACACTAGACTCTGTGTCATCAAACGGGTTATTCACTAAACTCTCGGTCATGTGCTCATACAGTTTGCACTACTTCTCATACTTGCACTAATGTCTGTATTACATCACTGCCTATAATCATAATACTGTTTACATTCTCTGTTTACATTTATTAATACTGTTTACTTTTATTACTACTGCTTACATGTAATTACTACTGTTTACATTTATTTACACTACTCTAATATCTACACCACTGCTGGTACATATACAGTGTGCTCTGAACGGTCTTATTTAGGGATGCCCAATGTGCCTTACTGCATATGCCACTTTTTGCCTCTACAACAACATCAACTACTACCTCATACATATACTGTGTACATTGACTCATACGCTGCTTTGCCACTTTGCAAATGTCAATGCTAGAAACCTTTAGTTTATTTTAGTTATACTTTTTATACTCTTTTTTTATACTAGTATGCAAAAACTCAGGACAATATTATGTTCATTAAATGTTTAATGTTTTAGTTTTAGAGTTGGTGTAAATTTTCATACTCTTATACCACTATGCAAAAAACTCAGGACAGTGTTAGTTTTACTATTTTATGCTTATGTCTATTATTATATGTTTCAGTGTTTCAATGTTTAGATGTTTACTGTTGCACCGAGGGACTGAGAGAAACGCAATTTCGGTCCTGTGTATGTCCTGCACTGTACATATTGCAGATCTGACAATAAAGTTGACTTTGACTTTGACTTTGATGCTGTTTGGTGCCAGAAGGACTCTGAACAGTTATACACTGGGGCAGGGCCGGCCCAAGGCATAAGCAAACTAAGCGGCTGCTTAGGGCCCCGGGGCCACTAGGGGGCCCCCTAAGTGCAACAGATTATTTTTTAATTTTTTTAGTAAGGATTTCCATGTGATTCTATTTAATCTTTTAAGTTCAGCTTTTGCAAATTGTTACATACATTTACATAGTTTTAAGAACTAATTATTCAACTTTAAATTTCTTTGTTTAAACCATTTTACGTGGCTTCATTGTTCATTTACATTGTTTAAGTAGTTCCTTGATATATTTTTTTGTCTGTTTTTGTACAATTTAATTAATTTGTATGCATCCAAGTTATTTTATCTGTTGTTTGTTGTTGATCTTGCGCTCCAAATTATTTTGAACATTGCTGTTGCAGTTCTTTGGAACTAAAGTTAATAAACCAGATTACATTTTTGCAGTAAAATACATTGTATGGTGGGTTTTTTTCTTCCTTTAGTTACTTTCAGTACCAAAATACACATAGGATAATGTAACCAGGGCTGTCAGAGTTGCAATGGGTTTATGTTAAGTCAGTGAATGATCTGATCATCTGACTGTTGATTGCAGTAATCCACAATATTAGCAGAAATACATGTAGAGGGCCCCAAACCAAATTTTGCTTAGGGCCCCATGGAGGCTTGGGCTGACCCTGCATTGGGGAAACAAAGCAGCCACTGGACAAAAGGATGGCCCAGCACAGAAGAGCAACATCACCAGGCCAGGGGCCTCATGTATCAACGGTGCGTACGCACAAAAACCTTGCGTACACCATTTTCTACGCAAAACTCCGTATGTATCAAAACAGAACTGAACGTGGAAATGTGCGCAGCCCCACGGCAACTCCAAGGCTGGTGTACGCACGTTTCTGTGGTTTTGGTTCCATTGGCGACACTTACAGGTGATTCTGAGAAACTGTTCATGATGTGAAAATAATTATTATTCCCACCAAACACACATGATTAACAATTATTACATCCACATGGACGCAATTAGATGAGTGGATACAAAAGCATGCGCAAAATAGTGGCAACAATATTGACAACAATGGCCTTATCAGGTGCGGTTTGTTTAAATAAGAAGTTGACCAAGCTACACTAACATGTCTAGATAGGTCACTGGGAAGCGCGTTCGCCTTCCATCCCAAACCTCATGAGTTCAATTCCCGCATGTTACAACGTTTTTTTTAAATTCATTCCAGATTTAAAATACACAAGAAAACTATTTACAAAACAACAAGAAATCTTCTGCTTCCTTTCATTTCATGTATTGTTTTATTTCTTGTTGTTTTTTTTAGTATAGCTTGGTCAACTTCTCGTTTAAAAGTGGGTGGTTCGTTCGAACCCCCTGAACCCCCCTTGCCTACGCGTGCCAAACAAAACCTTTTTCCGTGCCTCTACCTCACTCAGAAGTGTCTCCAGTTCACAGTCCGTGAAGTTCCTCTTTTTTCCACGTTTCGACATGATTTGCAATAGAGCAATGATGACATTCCTCTGGTGCAGGGCATATTTAAATGAATTTGCATATTTATATGGAGGCGTGTCAAAGGCGGAGTCGGCCACTCTGTCATGTGCGCTCAATTCCACGTTGATTGTGATGTACAAAAGCAATGTGCGTGGATTCCGGCGTACGCACAGTTTGATACATCTGGATTTTTTTGTGCGTACGCCGTTTTCTGGATTTGACCGTACGTCACTTTTCAGTAAGAAGTCCACACAAGTCTTTGTACATGAGGCCCCTGGACTCTACGATTTATACCCTGATGCATGCTCAATAATCCAGGTTGAAAAATCTAAAAAAGCTAAGTCTGGTCCTCTGGACATGAATGTCCAGAGGACCAGACTTAGCTTTTTTAGATTTTGTCCAGAGGACCAGACTTAGCTTTTTTAGATCTACGATTTATACTTATCTGCAGGCCAGTGGTCACTCTTTCATGGATGAAGATGTGCACATCCTTGATAGAGGAACATTGGTTTGAGAGAATAAAGGAAGCCATCTTTGTAAAAAGAACCCACCCGTCGTTAAAGAGCGACTAAACCCCGGTCTAAAAACGTGTTTACGGTGACCTCTATGGGGTTGAACTGGTAGATTACACCTTAATTTACTTATTTGTCCAAACGCTCATGTGTGATGTGTCTGCTCATGTGTGACATCACAAAGGTGGTTCAAGCAGAGCCAATCCCCTGCAGAGATGAGAAGGTCCTGCAGCATTCATACCTTATATGGAAGTGCCACATTTCACTCCTGACAAACGGTTTTATTTTTCATTTTTTCCCCATTTTTTTAAGCCTTTGGTTTTGGATGGAATGGGTGGAATAGATAAATACATCTACATGTTTATCCTTTGTTGTTGCTTGGTGTATGTTGTTGGCTAGAGGTTTAATTTGTTTTAGGTTGTTGCTGGTGGAGGCGTGAACAAAAGCACAACTCTACCTCCACCCCTCCTTGTCTCTCTACACGCCCATTTTCAGGGAGATTTTCAAACTGCTTCAGGGGGAAGAGGTACTTTCTCAGCCTGTGTTTAGTCGCACTTTAAACAGGGGCGGAGGTTTCTGTGTCCAACTGTCTCCCTCTTATAATGCTGTTATTTCAAGGATCACTCAGCCCTCTAATAGCAAGTGGCTATCAGGGCACTAACGATTGGTCGTTATAGTAATGGTTGTCCTTTTGCATGTAAACAAAGGGTTTTGGCTGTCACCAGCAAATGTTTCATCAAAGAAAATTTTGTCCAGAGGACCGGACTCAACCTTGTTAGATTGAATGGACTACCGGGTATGTCAACATGGAACAATTAGGAACGATTAAATTTAAAATGTGCAGCAGCTTTATTTTTCAGACAACAAGGCTTCTAAATTCACTTTAGCCCTCATCTAGACATACCATACCATACCATACCATCCATCCATGCATCCATTATCTTTTACCCACTTCTTTCATTTTTGGGTCACAGGGTTACTATACCACACCATACCATACCATACAATTTTATTTATATTGAGCACTTAAAACAGCGACATGGCCAACCAAAATGCTGTACAAACAGAAAAGCAGGCAACACATAAAGCAACATACAAAATGAAGTTAAACCATCCATCCATCCATCCATCCATCCATCCATTTTCATCCGCTTATCCGGGGTCGGGTCGCGGGGGTAGCAGCCTAAGTAGGGAGGCCCAGACTTCCCTCTCCCCAGCCACATGGAGCAGCTCCTCTGGGGGAATCCCAAGGCGTTCCCAGGCCAGCCGAGAAACATAGTCCCTCCAGCGTGTCCTGGGTCTTCCTCTGGGTCTCCTCCCGGTGGGACATGCCCGGAACACCTCACCAGGGAGGCGTCCAGGAGGCATCCTAACCAGATGCCCGAGCCACCTCAACTGGCTCCTCTCGATGTGGAGAAGCAGCGGCTCTACTCCGAGTCCCTCCCGGATGACTGAGCTTCTCACCCTATCTCTAAGGGAGAGTCCAGACACCCTGCGGAGAAAACTCATTTCAGCCGCTTGTATCCGAGATCTCGTTCTTTCGGTCATAACCCAAAGCTCATGACCATAGATGAGGGTGGGAACGTAGATCGATCGGTAAATTGAGAGCTTTGCCTTTCGACTCAGCTCTCTCTTCACCACGACAGACCGGTACAGCGCCCGCTTCACTGCGGATGCTGCACCTATCCGCCTATCGATCTCACGCTCCAGTTTTCCCTCATTCGTGAACAAGACCCGAGATACTTAAACTCCTCCACTTGGGGCAGGACCTCATCCCGACCCGGAGAGGGCATGCTACCCTTTTCCGGCTCAAGACCATGGCCTCGGATTTGGAGGAACTGATCCTCATCCCGGCCGCATCACACTCGGCTGCAAACCGCTCCAGCGAAAGCTGTAGATCACGATCTGATGAAGCCCTTGGATCGTTTTATTTATGATCTGCAATGTTTTTATGTTTTTCGTGTTGTACTTCATTGTTTGTGTTGCCTGTTGAGTGTTTGTTTGTCCAGCACTTTGTGTGGACTTGTTCCTGTTTAAAGTGCTTTATAAATAAAATGGTATGGTATGGTATGAGCCAATAGGACCACATCATCTGCAAAAAACAGAGAAGCGATTCTAAGGCCACCAAAACGGATCCTCTCAACACCTTGGCTGCGCCTAGAAATTCTGTCCATAAAAGTTATGAACAGAATCGGTGACAAAGGGCAACCTTGGCGGAGTCCAACTCTCACTGGAAACGAGCCTGACTTACTGCCGGCAATGCGGACCAAGCTCTGACACCGGTCGTACAGGGACCTAACAGCCCATATCAATGGGCCTGGTACCCCATACTCCCGGAGTACCCCCCACAGAACCCCCCGAGGGACGCGGTCGAATGCCTTTTCCAAGTCCACAAAGCACATGTAAACTGGTTGGGCAAACTCCCACGCACCCTCCAGGACCCTGTTGAGGGTGTAGAGCTGGTCCAGTGTTCCACGACCAGCACGAAAACCACACTGCTCCTCCTGAATCCGAGGTTCGACTATCCGACGGACCCTCCTCTCCAGAACCCCTGAATAGACCTTACCAGGGAGGCTTAAGAGTGTGATCCCCCTATAGTTGGAACACACCCTACGGTCCCCCTTTTTGAATAGGGGAACCACCACCCCAGTCTGCCAATCCAAGGGAACTGCCCCCGATGTCCACGCGATATTGCAGAGTCGCGTAAGCCAACACAACCCCACAACATCCAGAGCCCTAAGGAACTCAGGGCGAATCTCATCCACCCCTGGAGCCCTGCCACCGCGGAGCTTTTTAACCACCTCGGTGACCTCAGCTCCAGAGATTGGAGAGCCCGACCCAAAGTCCCCAGGCTCCGCTTCCTCAGTGGAAGACGTGCCAGTAGGATTGAGGAGGTCTTCGAAGTATTCCGCCCACCGACTCACAACATCCCGAGTTGAGGTCAACAGCACGCCATCCCCACCATAAATGGTGTTGGTCGCGTACCGCTTTCCCCCCCTGAGACGCCGGATGGTGGACCAGAATCGCCTCGAAGCCGTACGGAAGTCATTCTCCATGGCCTCTCCGAACTCCTCCCACGCCCGAGTTTTTGCCTCAGCAACCACACGAGCCGCATGCCGGTTGGACTGTCGGTACCTATCTGCTGCTTCCGGGGTCCCACAGGCCAAAAAGGGCGAAGCAAAAAGTTAAACCAGAATAGACATAAAAGCATTGCAGATAACGACTAACCTGTGTGAAGCATTCAGGATCAAAACACAGATCATCTGATGTTGAAAGCAACAAAATAGTAGTACGTTTTTAAACGGGATTTAAAAACCGAGAGGGAAGGGGCCTGTCTGACGAGCAGAGGGACAAGAAAAACAGTTTAACATTAACATTTGTTTGCTATATTTACATATATAGTGACAAATTTAAATAATTTTTACAAGTTATTCTTTCAGATTTAGAATGTCTAATCAATTCTAAACAATATGATTTATTAAAACTGCAACGACCCAAAATTTCACAGATAATTTATTTTAATACATTTTTATATGTTCAGAATTTAGGACTTGCACACTAACCTTACACACTGGATCTGCCATCTAGTGGCAAAAAATCAGATTGCAACCAACAACAAAAAAAATCTATAAAGCCTGTTTTTGGGCAAGTGTTTGTTTGGGTGATATTGGGTTACTGTTGTAACATGGTGGAGAAACACCTAAAAATATAAATTACTGATCCACAGTACAGGGGGTCCCCGATTTACGAGGACATCGACCTACGAGGTTCTGGATTTACGAGGTTATCATATTTAATAAAAATATTAAATTAATTTTTTTTGTGGTTTAAATGTTCTTAATTTCATGTGTATAGCACTTTGTTGCAGCTGTGGTTTTTATAAATAAAGTATTATTATTATAATTACAGTACAGTGCATAATTTTTAATTTTTAAGCCGATTTACAAAGTTTTGCGGCAGTTTCCGACAGTTTCCGACAGTTTTCGGCAGTCAGTCAGTTTTTGGCAATGCCCACGAGTTGAGCCAGTTAGCTCCAGTCTCGTAGCTCCATCCGACAGCCGGCTTTGTCCGATCAGAGGTTCCTACGCTCGGATAAATGATCTGGAGCTGAACGGTGGTTTTGTGGAGGAACGATGGGCGAAGCAAAACGACACTGTTGACCGCGTGAAGCTGCAGACAGCCAACCGGACTGGCAGTGGTGGGCAAATGAACGCTAGGTAGCGCTAAAGCGCTAATCCGCTTACAGTGGACCTAAACTTTTTGTCAGCGTTTTTGTGAATTGACTAACTTTTATAATTCATAAGCGGATTTGTGCTATTTTTATTTAAAATGCAGTACCGCTAATAACTAATTATCTATCAGTAAAAACCAATAAACTTATTTACAAGCTCTTATGCTGCTTGTTTTACCTTTTTCCCCACCGTAAACAGCAGAGAGGAGGAAGGGTTTGAGGGGGAGGGGGGCAGAGCTGAGAACAGACTCGGATCTACCATGTAGGTAAATGCCTGGGGGTCCCATTTCAGCAGTGGCCCCGGCCCCGCCTCGCCCCGTGCAGTCACCTACATCACTAACATTGATCCTGCTTGTTAATGTACATTTAACATAAAAATAATTATAGTTACGATGAAAACGATCATTAAATACGCAATAAAAAAAACGGTCGATTTCTTTATCCCCCTACTAAAAATGGACTATTCCATCTTGACATCTTCCGGGTCACTCAGAGGTGAACTCGGGGGCTAATTCTGTGGCTACTGTTTGTGCTGGGTACTTGGATAAATCCGTAGAGAACCCCGCTGTTTCAAGCCAAATTAACGCGGCCGGAGGAGTTTATTGAGGGTTTTGTGTCGACCATTTGACGGTGAGTCGTTATTTTTATGTATTTTAGTTACTTTTCATTAAATCTGTTGACTACCTATAGACGCTAACGCTGTGTCTGCCTGTTGGTTGTGCTGGGTTACTAATGGATAAATCCGTAGAGAACCCCGCTGTTTCAAGCCAAATTAACGTGGCCGGATGATTTTATTGTGTGTTTTGTGTCGACCATTCGACGGCGAGTCGTTAGTTTCATGTATTTGGGTTACTTTTATGTATAAATGCGGTGGCGACACACCCGTGTATTTGAGATTTAAACGTGGTTTTAGGGATTAAAAGATCATTCTATTTTTTGTTAATTTCGTGGCCGAATAGAATATATGTACGTAAAGTATTAAATAAATCCTTTGATTTTTGTAATTTCATCCTTTTAGGATCATTTTTGTTACTTTTCAGTTGGCAGTGTAGTGCAAATATTGATAACGCTGCCGGCTATATATAAATATATATATATATATATATATATATATATATATATATATATATATATATATATATATATATAATATAGAAATATATAAATAGCGGATTAGATTAGCTTCCCCTAATTTTCATAAGACATTTGTGCTTTTGAAATTGTGGACCTAAAAAAATTAATAAGCGTTTTAGAAATTGTGGAACTAATTTTTTAATTAGCGGTGCCCAGCTTTGCGGACTGGATTAGCAAAGAGCTAACATTAGCCTCGTAGCTGCAGCCTCGTAGCTCCATCCGACAGCCGGCTTTGTGCGATCAGAGGTTCCTGGAGCTTGCCTCGATGTCGGACTGGAAGCCGAAGATATCGGGGGACACCGAGCTTAACTTGGAGAAACAAAGCCGACAGCCTTTTTGGAGGTGCAGCTAAACCGGACTGCCCAAAGATGTCTCAGGCCTGGAGCAGCAGCCCCACAGCACCGCGTGAAGCTGCAGACAGCCAACCGGACTGGATTAGTAACGAGCTAACATTAGCCTCGTAGCTGCAGCCTTGTAGCTCCATCTGACAGCCGGCTTTGTGCGATCAGAGGTTCCTGGAGCTTGCCTCAATGTCGGACTGGAAGCCGAAGATATCGGGGGACACCGAGCTAACTTGGAATAACAAAGCCGACAGCCTTTTTGGAGGTGCAGCTAAACCGGACTGCTCGTAACTGCGGACTAGCCACGGATTCGGCGGGGCTAATGCTAACAGGTGCAGCTAAAGGCGGCGCGCACAGACGGCTTTCGGTAAGTTATTAAAATATTTCTCTGTCTCCAAATGTATGAAGTTAACATACTAAAGCCCGAGATACACTCATGCGTCCTCACGATACGCCTATACGCAGCGTACGTACGCTGTGGCAAAAGCGTAGCCCCGCGTAGCCCCTCAGGGCACGTACGCGCAAACGTTTTTTTTTACTACGCATACGCGATGCGCGGTGTCTGAACATAAACTTCCCCGGCGCCGGACTGTTTTGTATGTTACACAAATTAAATAAATTCCCCTTCTTTATCGCTGATCGGGCCTTTTCTTTTGTTTTTTTGCCTAAAGTCAAGTAACCGCTTCTTCCTCCGTTCACTCGATGATTGAAATGAATGAATTCAGGTCCTACCTGGGTGCGGCGATGTTTTAAATATCCCTGGTGGGCTGTGTGCTGCAGGAAAAGCACTCCCTGTTATTATTTTTATTTCTGAGAGAACTTTTTACAACATATATAGTAGAAACACCGCATGAACACCGCCGCGGTCTTCAAGGCGCTACATGAGCTGGCTGTCAATCATTTCAGTAGGCGTGTCAGCAAGTAACCAATCAGCGAGCTCAGTTGAGTCCCCTCCGTGTGCAGCTGCTCATATTACAGCAAACCCCCGACCTACGACCCCATCGACCTGCGAACCACGGGACCTACGAACGTATCATATTTAATAAAAATATGAAATTACTGTATTAAAAAAAAATATATAAAATTTTTTTTATTATTTTTTTGTGTTTAAATGTTCTTAATTTCATGTGTACATCACTTTGTTGCAGCTGTGGTTGTTTTAAAGGCTTTATAAATAATAATTATGATAAAAAATGATCATTTCTGATCATTTTTGTCATGATTGCGCAATAATTGTGCAACTTCCGGTCATAACAGGAAGAAGGTCGGTCATAACAGGAAGAAGGTCGCCAGTCACCGGAGGCCAGCCATCTTAGGGTTAGTCACGGCTACAGGCAGCAAGGTTTGGAAGACTTGTTGATCAGGATTGCCTCATATGGATTAATTACTATCTGGAATCGCTCTGTGAGCTCTGTGGACGTCTCAGGCGGAGAAGCAGCTGCAGATTGATGGCCGATTGGGCCGCACCGCCGCTCCAACACCAGCTCATGGCCTGGCTAGCAGAAGCTAACACAGGCCTCGAGAGCTAACACAGGCCTCGAGCAGCTCCCGTGGTTTGCTCGTCGCGCTGCTCGGCCTGATAACAACAACGCATGGCAACCTAAGATGTCGGCTATGACCATCTCAAAGTAAGAAAATATATTTTTATTTATTCTGTAAATGTGAATAGCAATGTTTAACATTACAGTACACTACTGTACATGCTTAAATGTGTGCGCGCGCTCCGTTAGCATGATAAATAAAGGTTGAATGAATGAATGAATGAATGAATTTTTTTTTTTTAAATAATTTTCACCCCCTACCTACGAACGGATCGAGCTGCGAACGGTTCTTAGGTCCCAAACTCGTTCGTAGGTCGGGGGTTACCTGTACAACAAGGAGAACGCGAGTGTTTGAAAGCTGATAGTTTCTGACATATGCTGAAGCATATCAGCAAAACACATGCGCACAAAATGCGCGCGTATGGTGGCGTACCTGAGGACGCATGAGTGTATCTCGGGCTTATCAGTCCTTCCTGTAAACAGTTTAAACTGCGTGGTACTGGAAGGAAGCTGCGAAGCTCGGACGTAACGTAGCGGAGCTAACGTAGCGGAGCTAACGTAGCGGAGCTAATGCAGCGGAGCTAACGCAACGGAGCTAACGCAGCGGAGCTAACGCAGCGGAGCGGAGGCAAACAGACGACAGAAGCTGCTCAAAGTAAGAAATTAATTTTTTATATACATTATGCTCTTTTAAAATGTTTTAAAGTGTTAGGATAGGCATTACCGCACATGTACGTGTTCAGTGGCGGCTGGTGCTGTGAATATATATATATATATACAGGTTGTCCCCGATTTACGAGATTTTCGTCTTACGAGATAGTCGGAGGAACGGAACTCGCTCGTAAGTCGGGGACTACCTGTAGTTTTAAATAGAAGCCATTTGTTCTAACAATATCAGTGATTCTTCCTAATACTATGACATTTTGGTTTAAGGACTATTTATTAACCTTTATTTAACCAGGCAAATCCCATTGAGATTATAGATCTCTTTTGCATGGGAGGCCTAGGCCTGAAAGCAGACTAATATGCATGATTTTTTTATGTGAATCATGTGTATTAGTTTTTTCATATTATAAGCCAAATAAAAAAGCAATCAATATACAGTACACTGTACTTTTCGGCGTATAAGTCGCTGTTTTTTTTTTACTAATTTGCATGTCCTGCGACTTAAACGGCGAAGCGACATATTTATGGATTTTTTCCCATATTTTTAGACCCATTTTTGACTCAGGCTCTGTACACACGTAACCGGATATCAGTAAAACCGAACAGTTTATCATGCGGTTTGGCCTATCATCCACACGTGAACTCCGGTTTATAAGAGATAAGATAAGAGATTTATTTATAAACATTGCACCGTAATACAACGTGATTATGTAGCACAGTCGTCCGGAAGAGGGAAGAGTATGCAAGCTGCAGCATTTCCAAACACATTACTTCTGTTTGGCGTCAGTCAAGCCACCATTGCACGATTACAACTGGTTCAGAACGCAGCTGCCCGATTTTTAACCAGCACACGCAAAAGAGAGCACATTACACCAGTCTTGGCCTCCCTTCACTGGCTACCGGTTCATCTTCGAATCCAATTCAAAATTCTCATGTATGTCTACAAATCGCTGAACAGTCTCGCCCCCGCCTATCTCTCGGATCTGATACACCCATATGTCCCTCCACGTGCTTTGAGGTCAGAGGATCAGGTACTCTTAATAGTTCCAGAAACTCGCCTTAAGCGCAGGGGTGACAGGGCGTTCTCTGTAGCAGGCCCAAGACTCTGGAACGAGTTACCGCTGCTCATCAAACAGGCCCCCTCCCTCTCGGTTTTCAAATCCCGGTTAAAAACTCACTACTACTCCATTGCTTTCAATGCCAGCTGATTTGTATTGGATCGTTTGATTTATGATCTGCAATGTTTTTATGTTTTTCGTGTTGTACTTCATTGTCTGTGTTGCCTGTTGCGTGTTTGTTTGTCCAGCACTTTGGTGTGGACTTGTTCCTGTTTAAAGTGCTTTATAAATAAAATGGTATGGTATGGTATGGTATGTTCTTCTGCGCGGCCGCGCTCATCCGTCTCCGGATGAAGGTCAAACAGATATGGAAAAAGGAAAAACACAATAGGTATCATTTGTGATATTCAAAAAAAGAATCTATCAAAGATTGCCTTAAGACACTCTATGATAAAGTCCCAAAAACTCTATCAGCATAAGCACAGCCAGACAAGACATTGTTGCAGATTTGACGACATGCAAGGAGATCAAAGAGTCTGTGAGCAGCACTTCAGATAACACAGTTCAGCAGATGTTAAGCTCGGCGCCTCTGAGCACACTCCCAGGGACCTCTGGGGAGGGAGGGGGAGGGGGTCAGCAGTGTCTCTCAGCTTCACTCCAGGAGAATAGTTCCCAACAGCCTTCTTCTTTTCCAAGGTCGCGCAGAAACTAGATTAGATAGTTCTTTTGTTTATCTTCAATCCAGGCCACAGTGTTCTTTTTGACTGCAGCCTTCCAGAGTCCAGGTGCTGTTCAGGTCCAAAATCGCCGAATCAAATGAGTTTCCGAGGCTACAAACCTCCATCCGTGCCCTGATTAACGCCGGGCGGCTGTAAACGAGTTCCAAAGCGCACCGCAGGTCCACGGTGGTCTACCGCTCCCATTGTGCGGTTCAGCTCGTACAACAGCTGGGTTGAGGAGCTCACAGCCCGGATCAGAGACTCTTGCTGATCAGGAAGTTTGGCCAGTGCGCCGATAGCTGCCGAAATCTTCCTGAACTTCCAGTAACAGACAGCTCCGCTCACGCCAAAAAACAGAGCAGCTGCTACTAATATCCCAATAATCCACAAATCTTCCACGTCTTCGACAGACAAGACGGTCAAACACATGGGTTGCCACTGTCCCCAGGAGTCCATCATGTATCCGACAGCGTGCGTGTCAGAGGGGCAGGCCGCTTCTCCTGGCCCGGTCCGCTTCGTGGAAAAAATCTTATCCATAGATGAAACAGCCCAATTTATTAACTCCATCGCAAATTGGTTCGAGTGAGCGCTGAAGAGTCACAGACGAGACAAAAAGCAAGCAAGGAGGAGGAAAACTTAGGGAGGGAAGGAGCAAAAAGATATGCGACTTGCTTTGTCGAGAGCCGGAAGAGGAATGTCTGTAACTATAAACGAATAATACAAAAACTCAGAACAAAGTGGAGATGTATGTAACTATAAACGAATAATACAAAAACTCCGAACAAAGTGGAGATTTGAGAATTCTCCGTGTTCGAGTCTGCGTGTGGACTTTCAGAACCGGAGGTTTTTGCTACAGCTGGAGCAGCGCTGACGTCACATAGCCTAATGCTCGGCGAAAAATAAAAGCTAAAATGTTCACATACCTGTTCTGACATGATTCCCTGTCGGACATGATTCCCAGTCGACATTTTCCAGCGTTTTATTAACTTTGTACTCCAACACGGTATTTAATAGTAGTTCAACCTCGCGGTCTGTCCACACAAATGAAAAAAAAGAAAGAAATAATAACAGGAAGTTGTTGTTGCTTGCTTTGAAGGGTTGTGACGGCACTACACTGCCACCTATGGGTTCAGCATATTCATTACAACGCTCAGCGAGGTGTACTTTTGAAAATAACCGGGGACATGTAGACAAACATTTTAAATATCCGAACATGTATGTACATATATTTTTTGTGTGCAGATATTCGTTTTTCAAACACCAGGCTACGTGTGTACAGGGCCTCAGATATGACAGTTTTTCATTTTGGCAAAAAAATGGTGCAGTACCACTTTTGTCCGCTAGGAGGATACTTCCAGAGAGTACACCGACCGTTTCTAGCTCTTGTGTCCAAAAAAAGCCTCCTCTGCTCGGACTGACACTGTCGCTGCCCGGCCTCCTGCTCTGGAGGTAGCTACTATTAGCTGTATTGTTAGCTGTGTTTTTTAGCAAGATAACTCATAAATCACACCGCAGATTTTCTTGAAACTTACAGAGTGTACGGTAATTATTTGGTGGTCAATTACAAACTGTTAGCTGCAGAAGATGTTTCGAGCTAAAAAAAAATTGCTCTTTTAGCATGTTGTTAGCAGTAGCTACCTAAACGGATACTATTTGCCTAATAACTCATAAAACACATCGCGGATTTTCTTGAAACTTACAGAGCGTAATCACTTGGTGGTCATTTACAAACTGTTAGCTGCAGAAGATGTTTAGAGCTAAAAAAAATTGCTCTTTTAGCGTAAACAGATACCTGTTTAGATAAAGAGCTCTTAAACCACTCGACGGATATTTTTTAGGCTTACAGAGTGTAATTATATGGGTTTAATTTACAAACTGTTGCCCTGTATAAGACATTTGAGATCAAATTCGTTTTTTTTAGACGCAACCGTGTCGAGTTAGCTTCGATTTATTTCCGTGTATAAGGGTTTAATTTACAAACTGTTGCCCTGTATAAGACATTTGAGATAAAATTCGATTTATTTATAATTTATTTTCGTAGTGCACGCGGCCGTTTGGAAGACGTCAAACCGAAACAATTTATAATCCAGCAGATTTGACCATTTCGTGAATTGATTAAGGAACGGTAAAGCTCAGGAACCCTTGTGCTATAATGTCAGCTAAGAAATATATTTTTTCTCTGCAAACAAAAATTTTTTTTTACCGTGTTAATCTTGTAAAGTCCTTCCATGCTGGCTCGCTTCTGTGGCCGCCATTTTCAGCAGGGCAAATGAGACGCTGACGTGTCGCGTAGCGGTGACGCAAAATAGAGGCGACTTATAGGGCGAAGCGACGTATTTATGGATTTTTCAAAATTATTGCCAATAATTGGACAAAGTGACTTATACACAGAAGCGACTTTTACGCTGAAAAGTACGGTAACAGTTTATCAGTTTTCATTCAGCACAATATTCGCCATTACTGTAGTTTCTTTCACTAAGAAATTAATGTGAAAACTTGCACCTGTGCAGAACAGAGGAGAAGCAGAAGCAGCCTGTGTATGCCACTGTAGTAGAGCCCTCAGTGTGGGTATTGAACACGTTGCATAACATTAACCCCTGGTCTCCCCTATTCTCCAGCGAAAGGAATTGGGGGGTGGTGGACAGCGAAAGAAGAGAGGGAAGTTTCTAAGGGACTGACATCACCCCCTTCTTCCTTTCTGTTGTCTCTTTTCTCTCCCTATGCTCTATTCAGCTCTAGTCCCTGATTGGCCAGATCATGATGGCAATCAGCCCAGCCTCTCTGTCAAAGCCAGCCCAGCCCCCTTTCTCCAACCCAACTTTCTCTTTTCTCCATGCTGAACACAAAACGTAGTAAATCTCTTATGTTAAAAACTGAAGAAACCAGCACTTTCAAGAAAAACATGCACCGCCACCACCTTAAACATTAGTGTATGAGGGAGAAATATATACCGTATATAAAAATAAAAATAAATAATTAAATAAATGCAATGACAAGAAAAGCATGAAAGTGCATCTTCAATGGACATGTTTAACATTTACAACAAAAAACTTTACACATACTTTTATTTGGACAATAATTGATTTGAAAATGTAGTGACTAACCATCACTGGATTTACAATACATTTTAATATATTCAACATATATTAAATGCAAATTGCATGTACCGTACACACATGTGGCTAAACATCTTTGTGTGTGTGCACGTGTGCCTATGTATGCAGAGAATGGATTAGCTGGATTAGGCCCCATCTCAGCAAGGACCTCCTGTGGTGAAAAAAAGCCCCCTCAAAACCAGGTCACCTTTTTGCTACCAATACAGCAACCTCCCGCACCCTGAGCTCTTGGTACAACCTAAAATCTGACAACCACTGTGCAAATCAAAGAAAAGTAACCAAAAATAGAACATTTGATCGTACATATACTGTACTTGCAGAAAAAAGTACAATTTCTGTTTTTATTATTATTTTTTCCATATGTTAAGATTTGTAAGACTTAAATGCCACATTATGGGTTTTGCCTCTGTGTGCCAAAAGAAGACTGCAGTAGTGAATACAGATGCAGCTATGTGTATATCATTATATACGAGTTGATCCATGATGTAGAAAAAAAACCACTTCTCCAATGGCGCTCCAATTTCTGATCACGGATGTAATATTGCAAGCTTAAAGCTTCAGTATGTAGCTTTTTTTATGAACATATTTCTTCACTCTGTCACTACCTCCTGACAGACTGATGTTAGCCAGGTAATCTCTGAAAAAAAAATTAAAAAAAATATTGTCCCCTTGCTTCTCCAGGTGGTAAATAAGCATTTCTAAAAAGAAAAGGTGACCCGCCATTTTCCAGCCAATAAAAACAGAGTTTGTAACCAGCCAATAAAAACAGAGCTTGAATTTGAATCAGCCAATAAAAACAGAGCTTGAATTTGAAATTCAACAGACCACAAGGGGGCAGAGCCACATATGGCTCTGAGGGGGAGGGATCAGAATGCTTTGCCTGTTGAAAATATTTCTAAGTGCTGCAGTTCTACAGAAACTGCATACTGAACCTTTAATGACAATATCAATGTGACACTGACAGACTGGGCTACAGCAATATGTCTTGTGTTACTGATTAGGATCAAGCGTCATGGTGTTCCCGTCACAAGAACATGAGGAATCTGAGTGATTTATCTCTTGAACACGATGTGTATTCATATATAGTATTCTATTTTATGAGTAATGCTAAAGTTGATTGCAACAGCAAAAAACTGAAAGTTATGCACTCAAGTTATAAAGGAAGGGAACGAGGTGCAACACTATTGCTATGGGAATTGCACCCACGTGCGATTACCTGAAGGAATACATTCACGCCTTTACGGCAGTGGGCGTCAGCGTCACCTCAGAGGCCCCGCACTTTGGGTACTTAAGACGCTAGCGCCCATCCAAACGGTCTCCAAGTGCACTTCACCGAGCTTTGGCATTGAAAAGGGCCAACTGTGTTGCACCTCGTTCCCTTCCTTCAGGGAACATGAGTTATGGTGCATAACTTTCAGTTCCCTTTATCAGTCAGGTTCACTCGGTGCAACACTATTGCTATGGGAACGTAATTCATTCACGCCCTTGAAATGCTCAGTAAAATGCATGCTTGTGAGAACTTCTGCCTTTATACATTAGGCATCTCTCGGCTGCTCTCTACTGTGTGTTAGAGAGGACAGCCTGAGTGACGTCACATGCAGTAACATCCAAACTGTAATGTTTTGCAAACGTGTTCGTTGAACTCCAGTTTGCAGCTGCACAGATGTCTACAACTGGTACGCCCTTGAACAGTGACCACGAGGCAGCCAAGCCTCGAGTGGAGTGGGCATGTACCCCAGAGGGCACCTGTTGACCGTTGCTACTGTAGTATTAGGGAAGGGTCAGTTTTAATACTGACCTCTTTACCTTAATTAATTTACTTATTCAGATTGAATAGTAATTTCACGGATTCTTTTCTTTTTCAGTTTACCCAATATTTCTGTGATCTTTATGATGGATAAATAAACAGAGCTATAGAGTGACAATGGACATTGACTTAGTTTGGTATGCCAGGCGACACTACCATTTATTTAAAATAAATCAACTAAAATCAACACCATTACACTTGATTGACATGATTTCACTTTCTTTCAATTTAATACGTCAGCACACTTAAATTCAACACAACAGACTTCAATACTGGATGTTAACATATTTAGTCTGTGGGCTCTTTAGCTTAAAATAGTTTCCAGCTTAGAATTGAGGGAAAGGAGAATAGGAGGAAGATGGTTTAAAGGAAATTATCGTGAGCATGTTACCAAAGTGACACTTCTCCTCCGACTTCTGCTAAAATCCAGGTACGTTTGTAAACAGCTCTTTACCTTTTGACGACAGCCTGGTAAGAGAGAAGACCTTGTAGCTTTTCAGATGCACGGGTCCTTGTGGGAACCAGTACCTTCGAGCAGGTTATTCGTTTACGTTTCAACGTCTCCTGGGTTTCGCGTTGGTCATCAGAAAATGTGTCAGCTTCAGGCCTCTGACTTCAAGATAACTATTCCATGAAGGAATAAACAAAGTCTTGAGCTTACGCTCGTTCGAAGTGGATTCATAACAGCATGTTATACAATCCTTAGCTGAATGACTGTCCTTGGCGGGTGACAGGCATTCATTCAGCTCTTTGGGACGTCCTCATGTCTTTGAAGCTCCCAGCAAACTCTAAAGCGTTTCCGCAAAGTTAGAGCTTAAAAGAGAATAAGAGAGGAGAGAAACTTGTCTCTTTTTCATTGGTCCACTTGTTATCACTATTCAAGGTGAAATTCAGCACAGAGAAGGAAATTGTTTAGGAAAAGTATCTGAGTGAGAGACTTTCAGACGCTAGATGAGAGTTTTAGCTTAAACTCGACAAAAACAATTTCAGTGTAAGTCAGTTTGACATTTTAGCTGAACTTTGACACCTTTTCACTTGCAGAAATGACACATTGATGTTTCACATTTAAAGAATAACAGCATATAACATATATCATGAAAATGACAAAAGTTATTCTTTTGATTACATTAGAATAAAATCAAAGATAGAAATAGTCTCTTTTGATGACTATATTCTCAGATTACAACTAATGGAATGATTTTGTGGTAAATGTCTTGCTTTACTGAGAGGTCAGTAAAGGTCATCACTGGACAGTTCAAAAACCTTAGTTTGACCCTGGGTAGGTCCACTACACTACTGTACGCCCTTTTAATGGCCTCAGTCACCCAGTATGAGAGGCGCTGTTTTGACAGGACCCTGCCAGCTGCCGGGTTGGCGAAACATACAAACAGCTGTTTCATTTTCCTCCAATCAGCTGTTCTTTCAATGTAAGCACCCAAGGCCCTGACGGGGCAGAGTGCTCTCAACCTCCTCTGTTCCTCAGTGAGGACGGGAGCAGGAGGAAATGAAGATAGTTCAAAGTCCAGACTTCTGGGATTCAAAGTTAGAACCTTTGGGACATATGCGGGGTTAGGACGTAGGGTGACCTTTGACCCATCAGGGGCAAACTTTGTACACATTGGGTGTGTAGATAAAGCGTGGAGGTCACCTACATGATTAGCTGAGCAAAGAGCCAAGAGTAGAGCAGTTTTATAAGATAGCAAATCTATCTTAATATTGTTCAGAGGTTCGAATGGGGCTCACAAAGAGCATTCAGGACTAACTGGAGGTCCCAGTCAGGGGCCAAGTCCTGCTGGGGGGTCTTTTCCTCAATACGCCCTTCATGAACCGTATCATGAGAGGGTGTGCACCGGGTGTTTTTCTCCCCCAGCCTTCTTGGCAAGCCGAGATGGCTGACAAAAACACCTTAATGGTGGAAAATGAGCCGCCTTTTTCCAGCAGATCCTGTAGAAAGGTAAGAAGCTGGACCAGGTCACAGGAATAAGGTACAATATTCCTTTCCATGCACCAAGCTTCAAAAACACGCCATTTGCGAGCGTAGAGAGTCTGTGTTGACATTGCTCTCGCGCCCTGGATCGTGGTTATCACGTTGCTGGGGAGGCCTGAGGCCATCAGTTTGTTTCTCTCAGCAACCAAGCTGAGATTTGCCACAGTCCTGGATGTAAGTGGAGAGGCTGTTCGTGTGGATGAGTCAGCAGGCCCCTGAAGGGGAGCAGCTGCCAGTGTATCAGCATTGAGCACACCTCCAAGGGCCCCTGGCCCCGTGGCCATCTGGGGGCCAACAATGTTAGGGAGAGGTCTCCCCTGCATGTGTGCTCCCGCGTCACCCGAATTGGAGGTGCGAGGGGAGAGGTGCAATGCAGCGCCCCTGCTGGCTACCCGTGGGCCAGAGTGTCTGCGTTTGATTCGTTTAGGGAGAGGCACGGGTCGTAGAGCGTGCAGATTTTGCAGGCGGACAGACCTTTGGATTCCTGGCCGCACCGTGGCTAGATCTGGTCCACAAGCCTCCGGTTTTGCCACTGCTCTGGAGCTGGCCTCAATTCCAGGAAACTGATGCGGAAACTCGTGATCAGAGTCTCCCTGTTCACCCGAGGGGGCAGGGCGCGTTCGCTTGCTTAGCCATATTTGTAGAGCACGCATTTTTACTAGCGCGTACAGCGTGCAGGTAATGGCCGCCTTGAAGGGGCCCAAAAGGTGTCAGGAGAGTGTGAGGGTCACTCTTTGACCCCGTTGAGAGCTCTCTGGACAGAAGCATATTGAGGAGACACGGTTCCCTGAAAGACATGCCTTGACCAAAATGGTGATGACCCGTATGCCCAGAAATACGGTAATCTGTGGTGTAATCAGAGTTATTTCCTGCAGTTTTATGACAAAGTTGAAAACCTCCTGATGAGGGGTCGTCATTTAAAGGTGCAGCTGGGCTGGTGCACTGAGCTTGGTCACATATTTCAGATCCACTGATCGTGTGTGGCCTGCTGGTTTTACAGGCTGGAAAGCCTGTCTCAGTTTGAGCTCCTAGGGTTATAAAATTTTTATTTTTCTGCTCAGCACCTGCAAACCGCGACCAATTCACGAGGTCCAGACTCTCTTGGGCACGAGGAAAAATTATCCGAGTCGGCCAGGGTGCATTGTTTGTATTGTGACAACATTTATTTACAATTTCTGCAGCATTACTGGCGTCTTCCCTTTCAGCATGTGTGCACGGCCCGGGCTTGCAGGCGGCTGCAGCGCCCCCATGGACCGATGCGGTCATCCGCTGAAATGCAGTTGGGGGCCATGACAGGCCGTCGTCATGGCCTCCGTGTTCAGCCAACACGCCCTCCGGGCATGCGGATGCGCTGTGATCTTGGAGGGTTTGTGTATTGCCGGCCCCCGAGCTCCTACGGCGCGTGGGGGGGGGTGAGTATGTGACTCCCCCCGTCTGGCCGTGTGTGAGCCGGTCTGCCCACCCGCAGACGGCGCGAGGTCTGTCTGCTGCAGACAGTCCCGGGACGCCCTGCTAGGGTTCATTGTTCTGACCTGGCACCCCGTGCACCGCGAGGGAGGGGGGGTGGCAGCCCTCTCCCTTCATAGCGACTGTCTTTAAAAGGTTGCTGTGTTGTTGTTCATCATCATTTTTTTTTTGAGTCAAGAACCAGGGCAAACTGTTCTTTGGTACTTTTATTTTGTGTTTTGTGCAACAACATTTTGTCTTTATTTCACACACAGCAGAACACTCATGTTTTGTGCATACATTAATGTCACCAGCTTTTTGTAGTCTTTTACAAATAAAGTCTGGGCAGATATAGCCAGGTTCCCGTACCCCTTGGGCGGACGAACCAGCAAAACTGTGAAGAGGGCCCGCTTCGTCAGGCCCGCCTCTGTCTCCCATCACAGTTCGTTGAGGAGGTTCTCGGTGGGACCGCTTGGCGAGGAACAAATCTGTTCCTGCTCCAGGACTGACCGGCCTGAGGTGGACCTGCTGGGGGTCTCTGCCGTTGCTCCCCGTCGTAA
>JBBPBX010035921.1:6102-22511 GCA_038048925.1 Garcialebias charrua | reverse complement strand
CCGCGGTGCATATATTCCCCTGTTAAGAACGTTTAATGAGTGAAAAAATAACCGAAACGGTACGTAGGTGGGCCGAACCGAACGTGGTGTACCGAAACGGTTCGGTAAACCCATTCCAACCGTTACATGCCTAAATGCCACTGTCAAGGAAATAATAGAATGGGCTCACAAATACTTCCAGAAAGCATTGTCAGTTAACACAATCCACCGTGCCATCCGCCGTTGCCAGCTGAAACTCTACAGTGCAAAGAGGAAGCCATTTCTAAGCAAGCTCCACAAGCTCAGACATTTGCACTGGGCCAGGGGTCATTTAAAATGGAGTGTGGCAAAATGGAAGACTGTTCTGTGGTCAGATGAGTCATGATTTGAAGTTCTTTATGGAACACTGGGACGCCATGTCATCCGGACCAGAGAGGACAAGGATAGCCCAAGTTGTTATCAACGCTCCGTTCAGAAGCCTGCATCACTGATGGTATGGGGTTGCATGAGCGCTTGTGGCATGGGCAGCTTGCATGTCTGGAAAGACACCATTAATGCAGAGAACTATGTTCAGGTTCTAGAACAACATATGCTCCATCTAGACGTCTGCATTTTTCAACAAGATAATGCCAGACCACATTCTGAATCACGGGCAGCATGGTGGCACAACTGGTAGAGCTGCTGCCTCTCAGCGAGAAGGTTGCCGGTTCAAATCCCGGTCCGGGGCCTTTCTGGGTGGAGTTTGCATGTTCTCCCCGTGCATGCGTGGGTTTCCTCCGGGTACTCCGGTTTCCTCCCACAGACCAAAAAACATGCTTGTTAGGCTGATTGGTGACTCTAAATTGACCCTAGGTGTGAGTGTGAGAGTGGATGGTTGTTTGGTGTGAGTGAGACAGGTCCCTCTTGTAAATGAGTCCCTGTAACTCAACGAGGCTAGCCTGTATAAATAAAGGTTGAATGAATCACAACATCATGGCTACGTAGGAGAAGGATCCGGTACTAAAATGTCCAGCCTGCAGTCCAGATCTTTCACCTATAGAGAACATTTGGCTAATCATAAAGAGGAAGGTGCGACAAAGAAGGCCCAAGAGATGATTGAACAGTTAGAGGCCTGTATTAGACATGAATGGGAGAGCATTCCTATTTCTAAACTTGAGAAACTGGTCTCCTCTGTCCCCAGACGTCTGTTGAGTGTTGTAAGAAGAAGGGGGGATGCCACACAGTGGTAAAAATGGACTTGTCCCAACTTTTTTGGGATTTGTTGACGCCATGAAATTTTGAAACAACATATTTTTCCCTTAAAATGATACATTCTCTCAGTTTAAACTTTTGATCTGTGATTTGTGTTCTATTCTGAATAAAATATTAGATGTTGGCACCTCCACATCATTGCATTCAGTTTTTATTCACAATTTGTTTAGTGTCCCAACTTTTTGGGAATCCAGTTTGTACTTGATTTATAAATTATATATTTTATTCATTATATAACCCTATTATTTCAATTCCTATATCCTTTATTTTTACTTTTCATACTTTTGTGCGTTCACATTCACAATATATTTTACTGACATCACTGAGATCTTTATCACCTAACAGAAAGAAAAAAAAACGTTCAGAATGACAGAAATCCATCCCAGGGTCGGAAACTTTAATCGGTGAAACTGCAACTAAAATCATCCATCCATCCATTATCTTTTACCCACTTTTCTATTTTTGGATCCCCATGTCCAGCCAACTGTGCGAGGGGCGGGGTACACCCTGGACAAATCGCAAATCCAACTAAAACCATCACTGAAAAGCTGTTTAGATACAAACTTAATCTGTGAAGCAGAACTTCTGTGTTGAAAACAGCACCTTGGGGTTTGTTGTGTTGCAGTTTGTCCTTTAAACGACATCGTTCCTCTTTATAATCTGCATCTTCCAGAAACTCGGACATTTCTTCAGCAGCCACTTCCTCTCGTTGTTCAGACTGATGTCTCCTCGTCTGTTAGACAAAGTTTCCTTTAAATAATAATTTACGAACGGGTACAAACGAACTGAAATCAAGAAAATTAAATGTTACAGAAAATTAAATCGTAGTCTAAAAGTACAGCACAATCACTCACATTTCCAATCTTCGTTAGAGCAAAAGTACTTCCGGACACTCTTCTTCTGGTGTTGTTTAGCTGCAGCGGTATAATTTGCTCAGCAGCGACGCCATCTGTTTAAGAGAAGAACTGCAGTGAGTGCAGCACGTCTGAAAGACAAACTTTTTTTTTATTTTTTTTTATTGAATGAAGCAAATATGACAAACACAACAAGAAATAACAGCATAATAAGGCATACAATGAAATAAAATGAGACAAGTTACCAGGGGGAAAATAAAATAGAAAAAATAAAAATAAAATACAGTCGTACTATCAGCATAATTAGTATTATTTATACATTGTGACCATGCTGACAATGTTCTAACAGCCTTACGGTTTGCACAGTGTTCAATGGCTTTTATATAAGTTTCAAAGTCCTTAAAAAACACAAAAAATCGGCCTTTTCCTTGAGAATTTACATTTATGTATGTAGTACTTAGCAAAAATTAAGAGTAAGTTAATAATAAAGACTTCTTTTTCATGTTCATTGTCATTTGCAAAGAAACCCAGGATAAAACTGGATTGGCAGCACGGTGGCACAACTGGTAGAGCTGCTGCCTCTCAGCAAGCAGGCGTGGTCTGTTGAGTCACCTGTGTAAGTTTGGTTGGAAAATAAGGTGTTAGCCTAGCATGCTAGTTAGCTTAGCATTAGCTTCACCCGTTAGCATGTGAGATAACACCAGAAACTTGTTCAGCGTGGTCTGTTGAGTCACCTGTGTAAGTTTGGTTGGAAAATAAGGTGTTAGCCTAGCATGCTAGTTAGCTTAGCATTAGCTTCACCCGTTAGCATGTGAGATAACACCAGAAACTTGTTCAGCGTGGTCTGTTGAGTCACCTGTGTAAGTTTGGTTGGAAAATAAGGTGTTAGCCTAGCATGCTAGTTAGCTTAGCATTAGCTTCACCCGTTAGCATGTGAGATAACACCAGAAACTTGTTCAGCGTGGTCTGTTGAGTCACCTGTGTAAGTTTGGTTGGAAAATAAGGTGTTAGCCTAGCATGCTAGTTAGCTTAGCATTAGCTTCACCCGTTAGCATGTGAGATAACACCAGAAACTTGTTCAGCGTGGTCTGTTGAGTCACCTGTGTAAGTTTGGTTGAAAAATAAGGTGTTAGCCTAGCATGCTAGTTAGCTTAGCATTAGCTTCACCCGTTAGCATGTGAGATAACACCAGAAACTTGTTCAGCGTGGTCTGTTGAGTCACCTGTGTAAGTTTGGTTGAAAAATAAGGTGTTAGCCTAGCATGCTAGTTAGCTTAGCATTAGCTTCACCCGTTAGCATGTGAGATAACACCAGAAACTTGTTCAGCGTGGTCTGTTGAGTCACCTGTGTAAGTTTGGTTGGAAAATAAGGTGTTAGCCTAGCATGCTAGTTAGCTTAGCATTAGCTTCACCCGTTAGCATGTGAGATAACACCAGAAACTTGTTCAGCGTGGTCTGTTGAGTCACCTGTGTAAGTTTGGTTGGAAAATAAGGTGTTAGCCTAGCATGCTAGTTAGCTTAGCATTAGCTTCACCCGTTAGCATGTGAGATAACACCAGAAACTTGTTCAGCGTGGTCTGTTGAGTCACCTGTGTAAGTTTGGTTGGAAAATAATGTGTTAGCCTTGCATGCTAGTTACTGTTTGTATTCAGGATAGCTGCTAGCGGGCAGTAGCCTGGCAGCCCCCGTCGAAGTTTCTCCGGAACTTTCTAGTTATTAATACTATGATTAAAGTTGAACCATGCAAATTTGTTTGGAACGAACAAGTGGACCTTTGTGCCTCTTGGTTCCACTGAAGTAGCTCTCAGTCTCAAAAAGTTTGGTGACCCCTGCATTAAAGTATTTCTTCTCCTTGAAAACTGTTTTCTTTTTAAGCATTAAGATTTTGGGAAGATGTTGTACCAGATTATCAGTGACACTGACCACAGCAATCTATGAATACAAGCCAAACTGAAATTTAAACAATATTTAGAGGGGACCTATTTTGCAAAATTCTCATTTTGCCACTTGTCATTATTTGTCGTCTATTGTACTGCAGATTGAACACATTACATTTTTTAACAAGAGTAATGAGTATCACTGTTGTACTGATTAATAGTAGTATTAAGACTACTAAATAAAATACATGCCATTTAAATCAATATTATTGTTGTTTTTGCATAGTATATATGCATGCAGTTTGGATAAACTTCCCTCTGTACATTTTGCATTACATTTCACTGTAACTTTGCCGACCCCCCCAAAATTGCTCTTAAAAAATTTCCCTGTTTATGGTCCCCCCCCAATAATGAGATGAAATCTACGCCCTTGCTTGTTGCTGTCTCTATAAATAAAGTGGTATGGTATGGGTTTCGTATCAGTGTTCTTCCACGTTAAAACTAGAAAAGACCAGCAGCTCTTAATGACAAGGGAGACAAAAAGTTGTACATGCACGAGTCCTTATACAGGTAACCCCCTACTTACGACTCCATCGACCTACGAACAACGGGACCTACGAACGTATCATATTTAATAAAAATATGAAATTACTGTATTAAAAAAAATATATATATATATATTTTTTTTTTTTTTTTTGTGTTTAAATGTTCTTAATTTCATGTGTACATCACTTTGTTGCAGCTGTGGTTGTTTTAAAGGCTTTATAAATAATAATTATGATAAAAAATGATCATTTCTGATCATTTTTGTCATGATTGCGCAATAATTGTGCAACTTCCGGTCATAACAGGAAGAAGGTCGGTCATAACAGGAAGAAGGTCGCCAGTCACCGGAGGCCAGCCATCTTAGGGTTAGTCACGGCTACAGGCAGCAAGGTTTGGAAGACTTGTTGATCAGGATTGCCTCATATGGATTAATTACTATCTGGAATCGCTCTGTGAGCTCTGTGGACGTCTCAGGCGGAGAAGCAGCTGCAGATTGATGGCCGATTGGGCCGCACCGCCGCTCCAACACCAGCTCATGGCCTGGCTAGCAGAAGCTAACACAGGCCTCGAGAGCTAACACAGGCCTCGAGCAGCTCCCGTGGTTTGCTCGTCGCGCTGCTCGGCCTGATAACAACAACGCATGGCAACCTAAGATGTCGGCTATGACCATCTCAAAGTAAGAAAATATATTTTTATTTATTCTGTAAATGTGAATAGCAATGTTTAACATTACAGTACACTACTGTACATGCTTAAATGTGTGCGCGCGCTCCGTTAGCATGATAAATAAAGGTTGAATGAATGAATGAATGAATTTTTTTTTTTTTTTTATAATTTTCACCCCCTACCTACGACCGGATCGAGCTGCGAACGGTTCTTAGGTCCCAAACTCGTTCGTAGGTCGGGGGTTCCCTGTATATTGTAAAGTTTGCAGACGATACAGCGGTGGTGGGATGCATCACAAACAATAGCCGTGTTTCCATCAAGGTTTCTAGATGCGCATTTTGAAGCATTGCATCAGAAAAGCTGAATGGAAACGGCAAAATTCGAGTTAACTTCCTCGAATTTTCTCAAAAGTTGATACGCTCGCTTGAGGTGGTTTTTGGGGGTTTCGAAACAGAGCTGATGCGCAAAACGACAGATGGAAACAGATTTGCCCACTCAGTTCTGCCGTAGCGAACATTCACGTCATGTGACTGATCAGCTGTTTCCGCTGTAACATCGCTAAAACTAGTTGGCATGACAGAATAAATACAACTTGCCCGATAGCAACACATACCTGAAATATTCTCTCCATTTTGACGAGATGTGTGGTCGGGTACTGTTTTCAACTGCTACTTCCTGTTTACTGTAGACACGCGTAACGCTGACGTCTGACGTAATGACGCTGACGTGCTGACGTCTGACGTAATGCCGCTTCGCGTGGCCTGGTAGATGCGCTTCAAGCCAGTTGATGGAAACACTTCTGCTTCGCATTAATTTTTATTTACATATTTGCGAATTTTTGAAAATTCACTCAAAATTCGTATTGAAAATAGATGGAAACACGGTTAATGATGAGTCCAGCTCCAGGCAGGAAGTGGAACACCTGGAGAGCTGCTGCAGGAAGAACAACCTTCACATCAATGTGAAAAAGGCGAAGGAGATGGCCGTGGATTTCAGCAGGAACAAACACACCTACCCCGCCCCGAACATAGGAGGATCTGCGGTGGAAGTGGTCTCCAGCTACAAGTACTTGGGTGTACACCTGAATGATAACCTCAGCTGGACCAACAACACCACCAGCCTGATCAAGAAAGGTCATCAGAGACTCTACTTCCTCAGACGGCTGAGACGAGCTGGTCTGAGTAGCCCAGTCCTCACCTCCTTCTACAGGTGTGCAGTGGAGAGCATCCTGTGCTCCAGCATCAACGTGTGGCATGGAGGCTGCACAGCTGCAGAAAGAAAAGCTCTGCAGAGAGTGGTGAAGGCTGCACAGAAGATGTTGGAGTCAGTCTCCCCACCATCACAGACATCTACACCTCCAGATGCAGGAAGAGGGCCACCTGCATCATGAAGGACCCCACTCACCCAGCACACACACTTTTTGCCCCACTCCCCTCAGGAAGGAGGTTGAGGAGCATTAAGTGTAGAACCACTAGACTGAGGAACAGCTTCTACCCTGAGGCTGTTAGACTCATGAATATCTAATCAGGATAATCACAGTGAAAAAAATCACATGTTGCTGCTGATCTGTTTCATGCTGCTGTGTTCATTCGTGCTCGTCTTCTCACAAAGACTCATGTTCGTGCTGCTGTTCGGCATATTGTTTTTGTGCTACAAGTGCTTAGTGTATTTTTGGCTAAAGTTTTCTTAGTTCATTTCTTAGATCTTATTACTGTTTTTCTTGTACGTTTTATACTTTTGTTGGATGTAACTGGGACCCTGTGCACACAATTTCGTTCCACCATACCACATGTATGACAAATAAAGAACTTTGAATCCTTGAAGATTTGGTCCCAATTCATTAGAATTTTTTTTTTACCAGTGATGGTGATTTGATCTAAATGTATTTAATTCAGTAATAGCAAGAGCTTAATATTATCAATACAGTAGTAAAGAAAATGATCAAAATCTAAGTTATGGTATTTGTTTCAGGTGTTTTACTTTTTCCTTAAAAAAAAAAGTATTTCTAGTGAGACTTTTGATCAACTGATTCATAACACACATAAACATCAACCAGGCTACATTACCTCTATCTTTAGACATTTGACCTGCTACCACCCCTTGCATTACCATTAGTGTCTAAATGTGTCCATATGACGTAGAGTGCAAAACTCTAAATGTACTTAATGAAGGTATAATAAGTTAGCCAAGAATTTAGTCAAGCAAAGAAGGCCTTGCATCTTGAACATTTTGTATTTCAGCTTTTTTTTTTTTTTCAAGGCTGAAAATGATGGAAACAAGTAAATTTAGTTCTAAAGTAACTTTAATAAAATATTCACCACAAAGACCTGGGCAAACATATCCGTTTACTTTCTCTGACACTCTACAAACTTACCGGGAGAGGAGGAAGGTAACTCCTAAAAGTTGGTTTTGGAGCTTTGACAGAAAACATTGTTTATATCCGCCCTGGTTGTGGCCGATGTTCATGGAGTTAACGAACGAGTGTTTTTCTGCTGCCACGGGAGAAGAAGAAAAAAAATTCCAAAATGAAGCTGTCGGGGAAGTTTTGGACAGCCTTTAGCTGAGTTAATCCTAAACGCCCGTGTGTGAAAACATCCGTCGAGACATCATGGTCGAACGAAGACGCTCCTCCATTTGGACAGTCAGTCTGTAGCTGCTCCTGAAACTTGACAGAACTTGACGTCGGCGTTAGCTTGGTTAGCTAGCTAGCATAAACTACTACATAAAGTTTTTAAATATCGTCCCATATGCAGAGATGCAACTGTACAAAAAAAAAAGGCCGAGGCGTCAGCTAATGGCCTACATTTTCTTTACACCTGTTACTACACAAGTTACCCTCACTTACTTCCTCAAAGTCCAACTAATTCAACGCAGTACCTGACGCTACAAACAGCTTGACGGCCATCATGGAAGCCGAGGTCCCGCCCTATTTCCGGACTCTGCTGTTGCTGTCTGCCGAGACTTTGCGACGAGTTAAACACAGTACGATGTCGATGTGCCCATTTTTTTTTAAAACAAAAGTATACCTGCTATACGCGACATAAAACACGAGTCGATATTTATTTTCAAAGTTACAGCGCGGATCTTGTTTTGTTTCATAAAGTGCGCTGAACGCGTTTGGACTACAAGTCCCATCAGGCATTGAAAGTGGTCAGTTGGACGCTCGCGACCTTGTTTTTTTTTTTTTTTCCTGGAGCAGTTTAGTACGGAAGCGTATTGCTGACACCTGGAGAAAATTTTTTTTGGGGGCTTATGTAGTAATAATGTGATACGTATCAAGTAATAACGTGATACGTATCACGTTATTACTTGATACGTATCACGTTATTACTTGATACGTATCACGTTATTACTTGATACGTATCAAGTAATTACTTGATACGTATCACGTTATTACTTGATACGTATCACGTTATTACTTGATACGTAACACGTTATTACTTGATACGTATCACGTTATTACTTGATACGTATCACGTTATTACTTGATACGTAACACGTTATTACTTGATACGTAACACGTTATTACTTGATACGTAACACGTTATTACTTGATACGTATCACGTTATTACTTGATACGTAACACGTTATTACTTGATACGTAACACGTTATTACTTGATACGTAACACGTTATTACTTGATACGTAACACGTTATTACTTGATACGTAACACGTTATTACTTGATACGTATCACGTTATTACTTGATACGTAACACGTTATTACTTGATACGTATCACGTTATTACTTGATACGTATCACGTTATTACTTGATACGTATCACGTTATTACTTGATACGTATCACGTTATTACTTGATACGTATCACGTTATTACTTGATACGTATCACGTTATTACTTGATACGTATCACGTTATTACTTGATACGTATCACGTTATTACTTGATACGTATCACGTTATTACTTGATACGTATCACGTTATTACTTGATACGTATCACGTTATTACTTGATACGTATCACGTTATTACTTGATACGTATCACGTTATTACTTGATAAGTATAGAGGTCCATCCACATGGTATCAGCACCATTACCCATAATGCAAGTTCGCCCATACGCTTGTTTTTGCCTGCATGCTAACAATGGCTAATTTGCAGAACTTGATCAAGTTTTACTTCATGCTTGGTCTAAAACATGGAGAGATACTGATGATGCTTCACACTGTGGATGACATCATCATTTGTATGCGCACTCTGAGAAGAATCCTGAGCAGAATGGGACTGTACAGAAGGAAAAACCAGTCGGACCCTCTACATGTGGCTGCGTTCCTCATTGACCAGCTGGAGAGCTCTGGTAATCATCACGGATATAAGTTTCACCACCTTAAATGTATTCAGAGTGGATACGTTGTGACTCAAAATACAGTGAGACACCTGCTGACATTTCTGGACCCCAGTGGTGTGGAGCAAAGGAGAAGGAGGCGGCTGAAGCGACGCGTGTATGTAAACCCTGGACCTAATTTCATGTGGCACGTTGACTCCTATGATAAACTGAAGCCGTATGGTATTTAATAATAATAATAATAATAATGAATTCCATTTATAATGCACTTTTCATTAATAAAAATCTCAAAGTGCTAATTTGTATTAACGGAGCCATCGATGGCTTTTCAAGACAAATGATATGGCTTCATGCTTTCTCAACAAGCAGTGATCCTAAAGTCATCGCAGGATATTTCATAACTGAAGTTGAAAAGAGGAAGGGGACACCTGCCCGAATCCGCGCTGATTTTGGCACAGAAAATGTCACGATGGCAGAAATGCAGAAGTTCTTAAGATGGAGTTCTGATCCTGATGCAAAATCTTTAAAATATGTAAATGGAAAAAATGCTGGCAAATTTCTTAGTTTCTTGTCTGATTTCAATTTCCTGATATAGTTTATATACTGTATATATATTTTTGTATTATTTATCTTTATCGGTTTTATTTACACTTTGTCATGAATCACCTTTTGTAACTGATTGTAAGAATTTGTTCTTTTTTGTTTTGTATTATTTGTTAAATAAAGTTAAAAAAATAAAATAAAAATCGCTTCTACCCTCAGGAATAATGTGGATAAGCAATACGGTTGTGTAATTGACCTATTTAGCATTATCATCACCATTTTGATGTGTCATCTATGTTCTATTTGAATGAAATATTGGCATTTCACATCTCCATATCATTGCATTAATTTTTTAATCACACTTTGTTTAATGTCTCATTTTATTTGGAATCCCGTTTATACACATATGTATATTTACAGTAGATGTATATTTATGTGTTTGTGTGTGTATATATATGTAAATATATATATGATATGTAAAATATAGTATTTTAATCTGCATTAGCACAACTTGTTACTCTTCTAAATTGGTAACTTTCTCATACAATATGTGCACCTGACATCCACTGAATATTAAGTATTAACAGAAATTTAAACTTCTACAGGAGCTGCTACAACTTTTTTACCTGTGGAACACTCACACCATCCGCCACCAAGGGTAATCATCGATGTGAATAATCACGATGTGGTTGCAGATCTGATCATGTTGCTGTGTTTGTGCTCAACTGCTCACAGGCCACATAAGGTGCAAAACTACAAGTCAAAAATAACAATGCACACAACAGGTTAAACATTTCTTAATTTTTTTTTGAATTTTAAACACTTCACACACACACATTTTAAAGTTTGCTTTGAACTTTATTTTCCTTCAAATTTTCAAAACGGAGACATAAAACATCATCCTATAGAAAACTAATGTACTCTTTGACACAACATGGCCATATAAAAAAGGAACAAAAAGATTTAGAAAACACAAATTAAGCTTATGCTTAACTGTCCATCTGTTAGGCACTTTTAGGATTTAGTGTAAACCTTACACACAATTTGAAGTTTGCATTGAACTTTTTTTCTTCTTCAACAACAGAGCCAAAAAACATGACCGTCAAGTATAAACCTTTAAAAAAAAATACTGCACTCTAGAAACATGTCTATATAAAAAAAGTGTACAAAAAGTTTGTTCCAACAAAAATAAAGCTTACGGTATGTTTCACTTTCCATCAGTTAGGCACTTTCAGGATTTATGTATGGGCGAACTTGCATTATGGGTAATGGTGCTGATACCATGTGGATGGACATCTATACTTATCAAGTAATTATGTGATACGTATCAAGTAATAACGTGATACGTATCAAGTAATAACGTGATACGTATCAAGTAATAACGTGATAATATCAAGTAATAACGTCCTATTTGCACTAATGTTTGTATTACATTACTGCCTATAGTCATACTACTGTTTACATTCACTGTTTACATTTATTAATACTGTTTACATTTATTACTACTGCTTTACATTTATTACTACTGTTTACATTTACACTACTTTTATCTACACTACTGCAGATACATATACAGCATTCTCTGACTAGCCTTATCTAAGGATGCCAAATGTGCCTTATGTGCCTCACTGCATATGCCACTTTGCCTCTATACCAACATCAACTACCTCATACATATACTGTGTACATTAACTTATATGCTGCTGTGCCACTCTTTGCAAATGTCAATGCTAGAACCTTCAGTTTATTTTATAGATATACTTTTTATACTTTTTATACTACTATGCAAAAACTCAGGACAGTATTACACTTTTATTATTTCATTTTATGCTTATGTTCATTGAAAGTCAAAGTCAAAGTCAACTTTATTGTCAGATCTGCAATATGTACTGTACAGGACATACACAGGACCGAAATTGCGTTTCTCTCAGTCCCTCGGTGCAACAGTAAACATCTAAACATTGAAACACTGAAACATATAATAATAGACATAAGCATAAAATAGTAAAACTAACACTGTCCTGAGTTTTTTGCATAGTGGTATAAGAGTATGAAAATTTACACCAACTCTAAAACTAAAACATTAAACATTTAATGAACATAATACTGTCCTGAGTTTTTGCATACTAGTATAAAAAAAGAGTATAAAAAGTATAACTAAAATAAACTAAAGGTTTCTAGCATTGACATTTGCAAAGTGGCAAAGCAGCGTATGAGTTAATGTACACAGTATATGTATGAGGTAGTAGTTGATGTTGTTATAGAGGCAAAAAGTGGCATATGCAGTAAGGCACATTGGGCATCCCTAAGTAAGACCGTTCAGAGCACACTGTATATGTATCAGCAGTGGTGTAGATATTAGAGTAGTGTAAATGTAAACAGTAGTAATTACATGTAAGCAGTAGTAAAAAAAGTAAACAGTATTAATAAATGTAAACAGAGAATGTAAACAGTATTATGATTATAGGCAGTGATGTAATACAAACATTAGTGCAAGTATGAGAAGTAGTGCAAACTGTATGAGCACATGACCGAGAGTTTAGTGAATAACCCGTTTGATGACACAGAGTCCAGTGTTAAAATCTTTGTGTTTTGTGGTAATGTGTGAGAAAGTTTTAGTGTTAAGGCAGTTCAAATGGGAGGGGGGGCAGAGCAGGCAGAGTGTTTAGCATCCTGACTGCCTGATGAACAGAGCTGTCTCTCAGTCTGCTGGTTCGAGCCTGGAGACTCCTCAGTCTCCTTCCTGATGGCAGCAGTCTGAAGCAGCTGTGTAGTGGGTGTGTGGGATCACCTGCCATGCAGTGGGCTTTCCGAGTGAGGCGTTTGCTGTGTAAGTCCTGCAGTGAGGGGAAGGAGGTGCCGACTATCTTCTCAGCTGCTCTCACAATGCGCTGGAGGCTCTTGCGGCAGGATGCAGTACATGCACCAAACCACACAGTGATGCAGCTGGTCAGGACACTTTCTATGGCACCTCTGTAGAAGGTGCTCATGATGGGGGTTGAAGCTCCAGCCCTTTTCAGCTTGCGGAGAAAGTAGAGACGCTGGTGAGCCTTCTTTGCCAGTGCTGCAGTGTTCCTGCTCCAGGACAGGTCCTTCGAGACGTGCACTCCCAGGAACTTGGTGCTGTCTACTCTCTCCACTGCGGTGCTGTTGATGGTCAGAGGGGCATGCTTGGGCATCCCTCTTCCTGAAGTCCACAACAATCTCCTTTGTCTTCTCCACGTTGAGAGTGAGATTGTTGTGTCCGCACCACAAGGCCAGGCGGCTCACCTCGTTCCTGTAGTCCGTCTCATCGTTGTTGCTGATGAGACCTACCACTGTTGTGTCGTCCGCAAACTTGATGAAGTGGTTGGAGCTGTATGATGGTGTGCAGTCGTGTGTTAGCAGGGTGAATAGAAGGGGGCTCAGCACACATCCTTGTGGGGCCCCTGTGTTCAATGTGATGGTGCTAGATGTGTTACTCCCGACCGTACTGTCTGTGGTCTCCCGGTCAGGAAGTCTAGCAGCCAGTTACACATTGAGGTGTTCAGCCCCAGACTGTCCAGTTTAAGGATGAGCTGTTGGGGGATGATGGTGTTAAATGCCGAGCTGAAGTCGATGAACAACATTCTAACATAGGAGTCCTTCGTGTCCAGATGTGTGAGAGCTGTGTGAAGGGCAGAGGAGAGGAGAGGAGAGAGGAGGAGAGAGTGTTTGGTGTTTTAGCGGTGTTTGGTGTTTCAGTGTTGGTGTTAATTTTCATACTTTTATACTATTATGAAAAAAACTCAGGACAGTGTTACACTTTTTTACTATTTTATGCTTATGTGTATTAAATGTTTTAGTGTTTAGTGTTTAGATGGTTACTGTTGCACCGAGGGACTGAGAGAAATGCAATTTCGGTCCTGTGTATGTCCTGTACATATTGCAGTTCTGACAATAAAGTTGACTTTGACTTTGATACGTATCAAGTAATAACGTGATACGTATCAAGTAATTACTTGATACGTATCAAGTAATAACGTGATACGTATCAAGTAATAACGTGATACGTATCAAGTAATAACGTGATAATATCAAGTAATAACGTGATACGTATCAAGTAATAACGTGATACGTATCAAGTAATTACTTGATACGTATCAAGTAATAACGTGATACGTATCAAGTAATAACGTGATACGTATCAAGTAATAACGTGATAATATCAAGTAATAACGTGATACGTATCAAGTAATAACGTGATACGTATCAAGTAATTACTTGATACGTATCAAGTAATAACGTGATACGTATCAAGTAATAACGTGATACGTATCAAGTAATAACGTGATAATATCAAGTAATAACGTGATACGTATCAAGTAATAACGTGATACGTATCACGTAATTACTTGATACGTATCACGTTATTACTTGATACGTATCACGTTATTACTTGATACGTATCAAGTAATTACTTGATACGTATCACGTTATTACTTGATACGTATCACATTATTACTACATAAGCCCCCAAAAAAAATTTTCTCCAGGTGTCAGCAATACGCTTCCGTATTACGGTAAATCCTCTGACTAAATTTTAATTAAATTTTCTGTTTTGTTATTCTTTATCCTTTTCGTTCCAGCTTGTTCTGAAATAGTATCTCTGTTTATCTTGTATAATTTGGACTTGTTTTACAACAGAGTCTTGTCTCTGTTTTGGAAGTGTTATTAGTTAATTACAATACCTGTTTGTTTTGTACATTTTGTTTAATAAAGTTGAAGAAAAAAAGTTGAAGAAAAAAAAGTGTCGTTGTGACTGTTAGCTGCGCTGCATGGGACCCAAAAGCAAACATAAAGTGGGGCGGCCATGGTGTAGTGCGCAGTGGCGGTTCTAGACCAGTTGTACTGGTGGGGCCAAGCTGGGGCCAGAGGTTTTGTCAGAGGGGCACGTTCATCTCGGAGAAAAAGACAGATTCGAAATCTTACTTGACTCTTATTTTTTTAAAGCAGTGATTAACCATTGTAACCAAAGAAAATAGTTTAAAAAATCAAATGAGAAAAATATAAAACATTTTACACAGTATTTGTATTGACTGAATAAAATATATTAATAAGCAAATAAAATGATAATGAAAATAACTGTTAGGTGAAGTCTTGGTTCAGTTTCTCAGTCCAAAATTATATAACAACATTGGCTGCCCTACTATCACAGCAACTGTATTCTGCGATTTTGATGAATACAAAATCGCAGAATTTCATGATTTCTGGCAAACCGATCAACAAATGATTTGTTGATCGGTTTGCCAGAAATTATCAAATTATGTTTGTATTCTGCATCTGTCTGTTAGCAAAATATCTTATGAACAACTGAACAGATTTTGATTAAACTTTCAAGAAATAATTACTGAATGGCTCTCTACGACTGGTTGACTTTTAAAGTACATCCAATTCAAAATGGCTGCCACAGCTAACTGAACAACACAAAATTGACTACAACTCAGTCAATTTGACAAAAAATTGAGATAAAATTTGGTGTGGTAGTAGCTAAGATTAATTCCCAAAGCATAAGCAAAGGACTTTTAGAATGCATAAGATCTTTCTTTAAAATTATAGCGTTATTTATTTAGAATCAATGGTGTTGGTCTGTTAGTAAAATATCTCATGACCCTCTGGACAGATTTTGAAAAATCTTTCAAGAAATAATAAACGGATGTTTCTTTACTGATGATTAACTTTTGAGTACAATTGAATTGAAGATGGCTGCAGCAGGCAATTGAAATAAGCCAACTCAAAAATGGTTATAATTCAGCCAATTTTACAGATATAGAGTTAAGTGATTGTTTGTTTAAAGTTATTTTATATATTCTTTTAAATAATGGGGTGATGTAAGATTTTTTTCTTCTTTCTGCACTCTTTTCAATGTTTTATTTTTGATGAATTTGTTTTATTTTGTCTCTTTTAAATGAATGAATAAATAAATTAAATAAAATATTAAATGGCTTTACATCTGCTAAGTTCATGGCATAAACCAACACAGACATGTTCCTGTTTTTAGTGTTTACATGTCTTTATATTGTAGCTGTTATGATATGATGCGCAACCACGGAGCTCCAGGGGGAAGCTGACAGCAGCTGCCCGCAATCAGAGCGCCATTCCCGGCATGAAAAAGAAAAACACACTGCTGAAGCCCAGAGCTCAAATGTCCAAAACTAACTTGACCGCGGTTTAATGTGGCGCTATGGCTCTGCAGACATTGAACGTTGCTGTCTTGCAGTGTTTAAATACTTCCACACAGCGGACACATGTTACTATGGCTGTGTCTCAATTCAGGGGCTGCATCCTCATGAGGACCCAGCCTAGCTGGGCCGAGTAGGCCACGCACTCACAAGACCGGGTGGGCTGAGCGAAACTGCTGAAATGGGACGG
>JBBPBX010035920.1:20796-31786 GCA_038048925.1 Garcialebias charrua | reverse complement strand
TGGCAGCCTCAGATGTTTGATGGACACCGAGGTAACATGTTAAAACGTGGATAAACAGCTGGGCAGCCTTTTGGAGGGACACACCGAGCTAACGGGTGCTAAAATGCTGACGCTGCCCCCACCGGAGACACGGACTGACTGGCGGTGGAGACCAGCTCACAGTAAGAAATTGTATTATTTAATTTAATTACTGTACAGTCTAAATAAATGTACTGTACAGTACATATGTGTTTTTTGATAATTATGTAGCTGTGTTAGGATAGGTAGCCTGGCCCTTGCCTTCCTACACAGCTCCGCTCAATTCTCATTTCCCTTCACTGCTCCATCTGGGACTTCTCCCATAGACAAGGATTTCACCGGTACATTTTTGACCGGACCAATCAGAGAACAGAAAGCGGAGTTTCAGGACCAATCAGAGAACAGAAGGCGGAGTTTTGAACGTCGTCGATTTCATGCGCAGTTTGCCCTGCTCAAAATGGCTGCCTGCACAAAGGAATTTACAATAAAACACGGTAAAAAACTATTATTTCTTTGCTGAGAAAAAATATATTTCTTAGCTGACGTTAGAAGGGTTCCTGAGCTTAACAGTTCCTAAATCAATTCACGAAATGGTCAAATCTGCTAGATTTAAATTGTTTCGGTTTGACTTTTTCCAGACAGCCTCGGGGGCGCTACGAAAATAAATTATAAAAAATCGAATTTTATCTCAAATGTTTCATCCAGGCCAACAGTCAGTAAATTAAAGACATATAATTACACACTGGTAGCAGAAAAAATATCCACCGAGTGGTTTCTGAGCTATTTATCTGAACAGCCCTATGTTGCAACATACGTCACGGCCAAACGTTAACAATTGGGTAACCTCAGCAGAGGCCATGCCTCCAGCAAGAATCGGTTCTCTATAGAGAAAGTCCAGACCCTAGTACGAAGCGAAGTGAAGGACAAGGGTCTGGTTTTAACCAGGCTATAGGATAGGCGAAGTGCTTGGTAACTTACATGTACAGTACGTGTAGTCAGTGGCGGCTGGTGTGGGTTCAGACTTACGAATTTTCGAGTTACGAATGATGCGTAGGAACAGAACTCGTACGTAAGTCGGGGACCACCTGTATGCTTTTTAAAATAAATTAGCGTATTCTACAAAGCCGAAAACAACGCAGAATGTGACATTAAAGGTATTAGGCAGTACATTGTGATTCAAGTGAAGATACGGCAACGAGCTTCACAAAATGATCAAATCAGAGACGAGACGATGTTTGATCTTTATTGGAGGGGGGGTGAAACAGTTCCCATGTTGCACCCATAAACATGTCCGACTGTACGCTCCAGCTCCCTGCAATCAGTCCACGATAGATGCTTTTAGACACGTTTATTAAATGGATTTATGAGCTGCAACAACATGTACATTCAGCTTTTACACAGCTGTGTATCTTTTTGTCTCCTTGTTGTTGTTGTTGTTGTTTTTTTGTCTCTTTATGTGTCCTTTTGTCATTTTGCTTCCTCATGTCTCCTTATGCATTCATCCAACATGGTGATGGTTCTGCTGTGAATTCGGTGATGCAGATCCAAACAGGACCGGACCTACCACTCGTTCTGCGTTTTACTGTCATTAAACATTACAGAACACTGTTCCCCATTAAACCACACAATCTATTGCAGGGGTCTGCAACCTGCGGCTCTGGAGCCACACGTGGCTCTTCGGTCCCTCTGCAGCGACTCTTTCAATCTTTGACAAAATCTGACATAAAACTGAATTGTATAGGATGTTATAAGTAAGAACAACTAAAAGCTCTAGTTTTAGTAGTGTTCCTGTAATTTATTTAGCATATGAATACTAGAATCATTATAAGGAGTAAAACATATTCACTTGGACTTTTTGCTTCATTTTTTCAAAGTACAAAGTAGGAAACATCATTTACCACAATTTAAAAAAAAATCTCATAAGAATGCATAGTTTATTGTTTTAGTTTTTAGAAACTGGGCAAAAACTGTGTATATTTTTTTCTTTACAATAATTTTGTCTTAAAGTGTAAAAATATAAATAAATGTTAAAAATCATTAGATATTTTTAGTTTTATAAAATCCCCCACAACTGTCCAGAAATGTGCCCTCCAACAAACTTAAAGTGGTTTGTGGGCCACCAGTTGAGAATCCCAGTTGTAGCAGGTATTGTGGCTCCTCCAGACACGTTTAATTTAGTGAACGAAGGGGCAGAAATGGCTCTTTTGATCGCAAAGGTTGCAGACCTCTGATCTATTGTATTTTTGCATTAATTGTTTAACTCATGGGAGGAGCTCAGTGACATCTTTAAACCAGTATATTGTTAGAATGTAAGAAAAGTTTCAAAATGAGGATGTTTCCTACAGTTTCATAGTATTTTTGTCTCTATTCGTTGAACAATTTGTGATCAATTAGTGAAAAGAAGATTCCGGCATCATTTAATAATCTGGGGTTAATGTGAACAGTAAATGATTAGTTCATCTTATTAATTCTTTAAATCCGATGTTTCTGCAAATTAAAAATCAAAAGGAAAGAAGGGATTTTAGCAGGTCCGATTAAGAATTGAGATTAAAATTACCTGATCTTCCAGAAGCGTGTTAGCTTTAGCTTATTTTAGCACAGGAACCAACCTACAAGGCAAAACTGACCTGCTCAGACAAATAAACTGAAAATATATTTATGAGATTAACTCTGACTCTGAAGTTCCTGAAGATGCGGTGAAATGGGAAAAACCAATGCAGACATGTTCTTGTTTTTAGTCTTCTACACAACCCTACGCTACTTTTCCTTTTAAATACCATTTGATTTTCCCTTGTTAGAAAAAAAAAAAAACTCAATTTGTTTGCATCTTTTATGATTGTCCATTATTGTCTTTGTTGTCCACTGTTGTCATCACTCTGTCAAAATCAGGTCTCTTTTGTAAACGAGTCCCCGTGGCTCAATGGGATTAACCTGTATAAATAAAGGTTGAATGAAAAAGAAATGTAAAAATCGCCATTTTAGACAATAAACCTGTCAAGACATGGCAGAAAAGACGCATAAACAAAACAAAAGTTCAACGTAGACTTCAGCGTCCACTCCCAGTTCAGCTACGCTGAGCCCGTGATGGTCAGTCGTCCACGGACACAAATAGAAACAAAACAACAGGCAGGAGGTTAGTAACCTGAGCTGGACCACAAATGTACCGATGGTCCAGAGCAACAGCAGAATAAGGCCCGCTGCCTCCGTCTGAGTGAAAGGGAATCTGTCGGCAGATGCCAAGCGGCAGGGAGGTCGACAGAGCGGCTCTGCTGTAGTCCGTATTGTCCGGGAGCGCCTTTTGGCAAGTGTGTGCAAACAAAACGTCCCATTCAGAGCCGCCTCTGGAGCCCCATCTGGAGCGACATGAGTGCAAAGGAAGAAAGACTCGATGAAAAGTGGCCGTTATGTGAGACCAATGAGAGAAAGGGTGCATTATTGCAGCCTCTGCAGCATAAAGATGAGCTCTCAGTTTCATAAATCCAACCTTATTGCACATTTATGTTTTGAGCCGCATCCCCAGCAGGTTTCCAGATCTCTCAGTTATCAGTAAGGTGGAAGCTGGTTGGAGGGCAGGACGCCTCATTTAATGAGGAGCTCTTCATCAGAGCTGGAGCAGAAGAAGGTGATAATTAGATCTGTCACTCTGCTTTAATATCTCTGAGTCGAGCTTGGCCTCTGGCTGGATCGTTGTAAAGAAATACCTTATTGTCTCCGGAGCTGAGGGACTGAAAATGTGCTTCCAGCTTGATGCGCTGCTGCAAAATGTGAAGGTGAGGAGTGACGGTTCCAGCAGGGTGGCTGTTTCTTCAATAAAACAGGAAACGTGATACACTGTACAGCTTCTGCGGTGTCAACAGACGCTTCTCTGACCTCTCACAAAAATTCTTGCTTTGATTTACTAAAAAAACAAACAATCAAACAAAAAAAGAGGACATTTGTCAAATTTTGGTTTTGCCCGTTGCAGAGCAGTAAGGGGGACATACCCTCCATCCATGCACGTTTTGAGCACGATAGCTTGAAAAATAAGTGAGCTACCAACCTCCATTTTGGTGTGTTGCTGCATCGAAGAAAGGTTAGCATTAAACATTGGGTTGCCAGATTAAAATCCAAGAGGGCCACTACTGTGTTTTTATTTTTATTTTTTACTTTATTTAACTATTAACAATACAAAACAAAAAAGTACCAATTCTTACAATCATCAGTTACAAAAAGTGATTAATAACATAGTGTAAATAAAACAAATAAAGAGCAATAAAAAAAATTATATGAGGAAATTGAAATCAGCCAAGAAACTTAGAAATTTGCCAGCATTTTTTTCATTTACATATTTTAAAGATTTTGCATAGGACTTTAACGCATTCTTCCAGTGGTTCACATTAGGTTAGCTTTACATTTGGAAAAAAACGACATTTATGAACATAATGTTTAGCTAATATAATCAAATTATTGATAGCATATTCCTTATTTCCAATCGTATCATTAACCCAAATTTAATTTATTTTAAAGTGAGAGTTAGTAGCTGAATCCCTTTGGATTGGATCCACATTTTAAAATCAAGCCAAAAATTGTTGAACTACCCTGCAATCAAAGAAAATATGTTCCAGGTTCTCACTCTCTGTCTCACAAAAAACACAATTCCCAGTGTCCATTTAAAAATTTGTCCTTAGAAATTCCTTAGTAGGATAAATTCTATTTAAGATTTTAAATTGAATTTCTTTGGCTTTAGGAGGGGCCACTACCGTGTGTGTGTGCATGCATGTGTATACATACTGTATATCCAGCCATCCATTATCTTTACCAGTGCTGGGCAGTGCTAATCCAAAAATTAGTTCCGCTATTTCTAAAGCACTTATTGATTTATTTAGGTCCGCAATTTCAAAAGCACTTATGTATTAGCAATGCTAGCGGACGCTAATGCTAACACGCTAACCGCCATTTTGAACAGGGCAAATGGGAAACTACTTTTTTAAATCCAGCAGATTTGACCATTTGAACCGGTTAAGCTCAGAAAAACCTTGTGCTATAAAGTCAGCTAAGAAATATATTTTTTCTCAGCAAAGAAATAATTGTTTTTACCGTGTTTTCATGGAAAGTCCTTATCTTCTGTGGCCGTCGCGGCCGCCATTTTGAAGAGGGCAAATGGCGAACGACTTTTTTAAATCCAGACGCGTCGCGTAGGCCGCTGAGAAACATCCATAAGTTCACCCTCCATGTTAAAAACTCTTCGTCTGACTCTTCGAAAACAAGCAATAAGGCTGCAGAGTAACACACTGGCTGCTAACTGAGAGCGCTCGCTCTAGCAAAGAGACTGAGGGGACGCTTTTTTGTCACGGACCACATCCGGCGCTGACAGGATATGGTCTGTTAGCAGTCGTCCGGGCCCGTAAATAAATTATAAATCTTATATAAATCCTACCCGAACCGGAAACCCTGGTTAAATAAAGAAGTTCACGCCTTGCTAGCAGCCAGGGATACTGCATTCAAGTCAGGAGATAAAGAGGAGCTGAGAAAGAGCAGGAAAGAACTGAAGGATGGCATTAAGAAGGCCAAGGCCACGTATGCACAGAGGATCGAGGGACAGTTCACCTCACAAGACCCACGGAGCATGTGGAAGGGTATTAAATGCATAACAGATTACAAAGGCAAGAACAAACAATGCCCCAGGGACCCATCTCTGCCTGATGCCCTCAATAAGTTTTATGCACGTTTTGATGATCCAAACAGACCAGCTAGCACCAGACTCACCTCATCACCAGATGAAGAGCATCTCAGGGTGACCGCAGCAGAAGTGAGAGGCAGTCTCAGAAAGATTAATCCTCATAAAGCAACCGGACCAGACAACATCCCAGGGAAAGTTCTGAAGGAATGTGCGGACCAGCTCTGTGAGGTGCTGGCTGACATCTTCACCACCTCACTTGCACTGGAGTCAGTTCCCACCTGCCTGAAGACCGCGACCATCATCCCAGTCCCAAAGAGCTCCACAGTGACTGGTCTGAATGACTATAGACCAGTGGCCCTCACCCCGATAGTCGCTAAATGTTTTGAGAAACTGGTCATGTCCCACATCAAGGCAACCGTCAACATCAACGAGGACCCTCATCAATACGCATACCGTGAGAACCGATCAACAGAGGACGCCATTTCTTCCGTGGTCCACACTGCTCTCACCCACCTGGATCAGAAGGACTCATACGTGCGTCTGCTCTTTGTGGACTTCACATCTGCCTTCAACACCATGATCCCCCAAACTCTGATAGACAAACTATCTACACTTGGACTAAGCCCCTCTATTTGTAACTGGGTACTAGACTTCTTAACAGACAGACCACAGTCCGTGAAGATCCACAACTTCTCCTCCTCCACCATAACCCTCAGCACTGGCTCTCCTCAGGGATGTGTGCTGAGCCCCCTTCTGTTCACTCTGCTCACATATGATTGTACAGCCACACTTCCAGGCTGTCATATTGTTAAGTTTGCAGATGATACAGCGGTGGTGGGATGCATCACAAACAATGATGAGTCCAGCTACAGACAGGAGGTGGAACATCTGGAGAGCTGGTGCAAAGAGAATAATCTTCACATGAATGTGAAGAAGACAAAGGAGATGATTGTGGACTTCAGAAGGAACAAACACACCCATGCCCCACTGAAAATAGGTGGGTCTGCAGTGGAAGTGGTCTCCAGCTACAAATACTTGGGTGTACACATGAATGATAACCTCAGCTGGAGCAACAACACCACCAGCCTGATCAAGAAAGGTCATCAGAGACTCTACTTCCTCAGACGGCTGAGACGAGCTGGTCTGAGCAGCCCAGTTCTCACCTCGTTCTACAGGTGTGCAGTGGAGAGCGTCCTGTGCTCCAGCATCAACGTGTGGCATGGAGGCTGCACAGTTGAAGAGAGGAAAGCTCTACAGAGAGTGGTGAAGGCTGCACAGAAGTCTGTTGGAGTCAGTCTCCCCACCATCACAGACATTTACACCTCCAGATGCAGGAAAAGAGCCACCTGCATCATGAAAGACCTCACTCATCCAGCACACTCACTCTTTGCCCCACTCCCCTCAGGACGGAGGTTGAGGAGCATCAAGTGTAGAACCACTAGACTGAGGAACAGCTTCTACCCTGAGGCTGTTAGACTCATGAATAAATTAAAATAAAATAAAAAATAAACACTGCAAAATATCACATCATGCTGATGCTGATCTGTTTTCTTGTTGCTGTGTTTATCTGTGTTCATCTGTGACCATCTGCTCATACAAACTCATGTTCGTGCTGCTGTTTATTCCCACTATATTAGGCTTAGTGTATTACTAGTTGATGTTTTTCTTAGTTAATTCTAGATGTTATTACTGTTTTTCTATTGCATTTGTTGTTGGATGTAACTGGGACCCCGTGTACATAATCTCGTTTTCATCACATGTACCACATGCGGTGCAAATGACAATAAAGACTCTCTGACTCTGACTCCGATAAGTTTTTTTCGTTTTTACTGATAGTTAGTTATTATCGGCACTGCATTTAAAAAAAAAAAATAGCGCAAATCCGCTTATGAATTATAAAAGTTAGTCAATCCGCTGTAAAGCTAACAAATTGTTTAGGTCCGCTGTAAGTGGATTAGCGCATTAGCGCTCCCCAGCGGTCTGGTGCCCACCTTTGATCTTTACCCACTTCTTCCTTTTTGGATCACAGGGGTTACTGGTGCCCATATCCAGCCGACACTGTGTGAGAGGCAGGGGACTCCCTGGACAGGTCTCCAGTCCATCACAGGGACAAACGAGACAAACAACCATTCACTCTCTCACTCAAGCCTAGGGACAATTTAAAGTCACCAATCAGTCTAACATGCATGTTTTTGGTCTGTGGCAGCAGGGAACCAGAGTAGCTGGAGAAAGCCCACACATGCACAGAGAGAACATACAAACTCCAGCCCCCCGGTCGGGATTCACACAACATTCATACACTGATGGGACACACATCGGAGGCAATGAAGGGTTCAGTGTCTTGCCTAGAGACGCGTCGGCATGTGTCTGCTGGTGGAACTGAACCCCCAACTCTCGCATTAGAGGACGACTGCTCTAACCACTCAGCCACAGCCGCCCGAAAAAGCATCAAAAGTAAAAAACATGAAACACAGAACAATAAAATACTCAATCAAGTCACACAGAATTAAAAGCCAGATAAAACATGAGTTTGGGGCCCATGAGTGAAAAAGCCCAATCGCCTCTGAGCTTCAATCTTGTTTTTCGGAACAGCCAAAAGCAGCCGATCAGGTGATCCCAGCGCCCGAGAAGGGAACATACAGTTCCAGTAGCTCAGAGAGATATGAGAGTGCAAGGCCATTTAGGCACTTAAAGGTCAGCAGGAGAATTTTAAAATCAATTCTAATTCGTACATTGAGCCAGTGAAGGGAGGATAGAACTAGTGTAAAATGATCAAACCTACGAGATCTCGATAATAGCCGAGTTGCAGCATTCTGGACATGCTAAAGACGTGAGACCTGGCTGACCCCAACATGGAGTGTGTTACAGTAGTCCAGTTGGGTAGTAATAATGTACTGCATCCTGCCGCAAGAGCCTCCAGCGCATTGTGAGAGCAGCTGAGAAGATCGTGGGCACCTCCTTGCCCTCACTGCAGGACTTACACAGCAAACGCCTCACTCGGAAAGCCCACCGCATGGCAGGTGATCCCACACACCCACTACACAGCTGCTTCAGACTACTGCCATCAGGGAGGAGACTGAGGAGTCTCCAGGCTCGAACCAGCAGACTGAGAGACAGCTCTGTTCATCAGGCAGTCAGAATGCTAAACACTCTGCCTGCTCTGCCCCCCCTCCCATTTGAACTGCCTTAACACTAAAACTTTCTCACACATTATCACTCAACACAAAGTTTTTCACTAAACTCTCGGTCATGTGCTCATACAGTTTGCACTACTTCTCATACTTGCACTAATGTCTGTATTACATCACTGCCTATAATCATAATACTGTTTACATTCTCTGTTTACATTTATTAATACTGTTTACTTTTATTACTACTGCTTACATGTAATTACTACTGTTTACATTTATTTACACTACTCTAATATCTACACCACTGCTGGTACATATACAGTGTGCTCTGAACGGTCTTATTTAGGGATGCCCAATGTGCCTTACTGCATATGCCACTTTTTGCCTCTATAACAACATCAACTACTACCTCATACATATACTGTGTACATTGACTCATACGCTGCTTTGCCACTTTGCAAATGTCAATGCTAGAAACCTTTAGTTTATTTTAGTTATACTTTTTATACTCTTTTTTTTGTGCTAGTATGCAAAAACTCAGGACAGTATTATGTTCATTAAATGTTTAATGTTTTAGTTTTAGAGTTGGTGTGGATTTTCATGCTCTTGCACCGCTATGCAAAAAAAAAAAAAAACTCAGGACAGTGTTAGTTTTACTATTTTATGCTTATGTCTATTATTATATGTTTCAGTGTTTCAATGTTTAGATGTTTACTGTTGCACCGAGGGACTGAGAGAAACGCAATTTCGGTCCTGTGTATGTCCTGTACAGTACATATTGCAGATCTGACAATAAAGTTGACTTTGACTTTTGACTTTGACTTTGAATAAAAGCATGGACTAGTTTTTCAAGGTCAAATCTGAACAACAATGGCTTAAGCTTAGCCTTAACTGGAAGAAACTTTTCTGGAGAATAGTCTAAAACCGTCCTGAGATTTGTAACAGACTGCTTGAGATAAGTCTCAAGAGTGTCAGGGTTTACAGGATCAGAGACAGCGGTAGAGCTAGGACTAAACAATAACGTCAGTCTTCTGATCATTAAGACTTGAAAAAAAAACAATAACGTCAGTCTTCTGATCATTAAGACTTGAAAAAAATTGAAGCCATCCAAGCCTTGATATCATCAAGACATTTTAACAGAGGGTGAATGGAGCAAGAACTGTTAGCTTTCAAGGGCAGATAAATCTGACAACTATCAGCATAGCAGTGAAAAGAAGGACCATGTTTCCTCAGGTTTGACCCCAAAGAGAACAGAGCAAAAACAGGAGAGGTCCAAGGATCGAGCCCTGTGGGACCTCGCAGGAAAGAGGCACTGAAGCAGTTACACTATTTCTAACCTTAACACAACAACTGCTGTCATGCAGAAAAGAACGGATCTACTCTAATGTGGCACCTGCAATCCCAACTCAGTGTTCTAACCGCGGTCAACGGATATTGTGGTCAACAGGAGCTTAAATTTTATTTTATCGCTTCCATTTAGAAATGTAGTTTATTAAAGAATGTACGGCTTTGATTAAAAACGTGACGTTTTGCTGCAACTCTTCAAGGAGCTAATTGCACATCTGTTTTAAGACCTTCTGATGGGCTCTGACTCATGCCCCAAGCAGGATGTCAGACATTTGTCCTGTTTTTAGTCGACCTCACAGGTTAGAGAAGCTCTGGAGTCAAACGGTGCCATCCTGAGGAGAACCATTCCAAACTGTTGAGGCAGCCATTGTTCTGATGTGTTCGTTCATTTTACAGCCACAACCACCCCCCTCCCCAAACGTTTTTGGAGCAGTCATTGTTTCCTGCTGCTCTCCTCTTTCCTCCATGTGGTTGTAATTCAGAGCGGAGCAGATCCCTCAGACGTCTAAACTGCGTTTCCCATCACGCCGAGCTGTTTATTGTTCCATTAGATTTATACGGGACAGCTGCTGCACGAGGAAACATGAGTCCGTTTGCATGGGTCTTTGGCGCCATCAATCAGGAATCAAGTCGTTTCCGAAAGCAAAGTGTGTCTCTCTTGGCACTCGTCGACTCACATTTGGCAAAAATAGACTTTCAGACAATGAGACTGATTACCGGAGTTTACTTTAATCCGTTTTTCTGACTCTCGCCCCCCATTCCTCTCACTGAGCACATCTAGAGTCCGTGCTGGTGGGCAAGTTTTATGTTACCTTTAAATCCTCCAGGCTTTGGG
>JBBPBX010035918.1:20788-31787 GCA_038048925.1 Garcialebias charrua | reverse complement strand
GTACACAACTTGAATAGTTGAAGTTTTTGCAAAAAATAAATGAAGCACTGTTAAAATTTGCCAAAGATGACAAGTGACTTGAATAATAGTTGAACTGAAAGTTAGTTGAAATATTTAAAGGAAATACAGGTAGTCCTTGGGTTACGACGGTCTGGAGTTACGACGTTTAGTGGTTACAACGCATCACCCATTTACTATGAAAAGCCTTATTTCGAGTTACGCAGTTTTACGTCATAAACGTTGTGACGCAGCAGCGCAGCGGCGGAGGAATACTGCACTGTACTGTGAATGTGGTTTTACGTCGTAAACGTCGTAAAGCAGCGGCGCAAAATATTGTACTGTACGCGGTGCAGCGGTGGAAAATATTGTACTCTACGCAGTGCAGCGGCAGAGGAATACTGTACTGTACTGTGAACGCGGTTTTACGTTGTAAACGGAATACGGCGGATGGACCGAGGACGACTGCGTCACCAGCATCCCAGTAGGCCATTAACTCTTTTTGCTCTTCATTATGGCTCCCAAACGTATGTGTTTTTTGATAATTATGTAGGGTACTGCATTAGGATAGGCTAAGTGCTTGGTAATACAGTACTGTACATATATGGTGCAGTATGTACGTATGTCCAACTTACGTTGAAAATCGGTTTACGCCGCCGCCTAGGAACGGAACTACGTCGTAAGTCGAGGACTACCTGTATACACTGGTGAGAAGATCTGGGGGTCCTCCCCCAGAATTTTTTTTAATAAAGTAGATGCCATTTCCTGCATTCTGGTGTATTTAAACAGGTTTTTAAACATCTACATTTACCTACACGAGTAAACACTTGATTCAATAACCATTTAAGAGAACATGGCACTACAAGAAGTATCGCTAAGCTAGCAGCACACAATACAGACACGCTAGCTAAGATGCTACATACGTAGTGCTCCACTTTACATTAAATGCTCAGAATCAATATGGTGTTAATGAATCATAACAAAGAAAGACTAAACTTGTGCAACCAAAAGTTGAAACTTACGCCAAAAATACACTACATGCGTTCCGGCTCCACCCCGCTCCGGTCCGACCTCCGCAGCAAATACGCACCCATTATAATCAATGAGAGAATTTACACTGGCTCCGCACGGCGGCGGCGAGCTGACTCCGTCAAAATTAGAAATTTTTCTATTTCTGCCGGACGCCGGAGATGTGCCGGAGTCAACTTTTGAAGATTACGTCGCACCAACAGGAAAAGGAACGAGCACAACTTCCGTATTTACAAAATAAAATCACCACGGGCGGACTAATCCTAGCTCTATACGGATTTATTTGTACAAAAATGCTGTCAAACTATCATTTATGACTACGCCTACAAACGCAATACAATAAATAAATAAAGTATTTTATTCTGAAATGTAATACATCACTTCCTGTTGCTCAAACCATGTCCTGTCGCTCATTTACGAGAGAAGATCAAGGCAGCAGTCTCTACTGTTGTTCTCCTTCTTCCACCGAATGAATTGTTTTGTTCTGACTTACTTATTTATCACTTGATTTATCGCGCGATCTCATAATTCCCGCGCATGCGTCTCGGAGCAGCGCATCCATGCGGACCTGAGCTGAGCTCAGGAAGTGGAAATTGGACTCGCGAGGCTGCGACCTGCGGAGCGGGGCGGAGCCGGACCGCATGTAGTGAATTTTTGGCGTTAGCCATCTACATATAAAACACACAGAACAAAGCACAACTAGCTTCAAGCATTAACCTTTAATTTAACCATTAAGCATGCAATGTAATTATGACAAAATAGAGGATTTACTTGCAGTATAGTTGAACATCGGTACTTCCTGTTTATCACTGTTGTTTTCAGCTGCTCATGAGGTCGGCCGCCGGCCTTTATCCATCTTTTACGCTTTTCCAGACTCCGTTTAGGTTTGGGAAATGTAAGCAACTGTATTCCACCCTCTAAATGCTCAGATTAACACTTACTGAATTACACGTTCACCACCGACAACATGTAAGAAAATTTTCCAATGATTTTTCATGAAATCCCTCTGACCGCAAAGCGTTCGTAATGCAAAACGCCAACAATGATGTCGGGGGAAAAGGGGGTGCGGCTCCTGCAGGTAAGGGGCATTTTACTTTGGGACAAATTGAGATTGCTGATTAGTCAGTTGCTGACAAGCTTGCTGGATTGACTGACAGGTGGAGTTGAGGATCCGACTGGTAAAAATAAAATCATAGATTTTACTGGTCCCTTTAAGATTGTCATCATTTATTCCAAATTTATTCAATATTTTGGCGAATCTAAGATTTGAGAAATTAGTTTCCTTACAAAACCCTAATGTTTTTTTATTTTTATTTAATTATTATTATTATTTAGGGGTACTGATTTAAAACTTGATCGCCCCCCCAAAAAAAGGCTAAAATCGCCTCTGGTGAATGCTGACTCAAAGTTCATACAATAATAATCCACATCAATGTTTTCACAAGAGCTTGTCATGATTACAAGCACTGCACATCATCCTTGGGTATTACAAAAGTTCCTGTGCCTGTTTAATATTCAGCAAACTCCAGTGAAACAATAAAGCCAAGATGAATTGGCTGTATTTCTATTTTATAGGCATTGAATTGCAGTTGTACCTTGGACGAGAGGCAGGGAGGAAAACAAGATGTGACATTCCCAATGGCCAGCCAAAATGCTGGCAGCGGCCTTGTATGTATTCAAGGTTGACTCCTCTCCTTGGGGACCATTAGTAACAACCTTTCAGAAGTACTGATTGGAAGAGGAGGCGCTCTGCATATCAACAGGAAGAAGCATCCCCAGAGGTTTGGAGTCTGGTCGCAAAGGTGTAAAGTGGAGCTGAAGTAGGGAGGTGGTGCAGAATGAATGTGAGCAAAGGGTATATATAAAAAAAAGCCACTTAGAAAATGAGAAAAGGTACTCACAGGGAAAATGAAGTTATGTTGAACGGGTGGAAAACGTGGATCCAGAAATGTGGAAAATGGGACTAAAGTTAGTTAATTTCAATATAAACTAGTCAATTTTACATCAAATTAAATGGTTCTATTGCAGCTTTTTTCCTTCTAAAGTCCAATTAATAATTACAGACTTTAATTTTAAAATATTATAAACTGACAAAATAGGAGATGTTTAGATGTAGGAGATGTAGAAGAAGAGAGAGAACCAGAATCAAAAATAAATTCTACATCTGCTTGTAACGGTTCATTGGGGTTGCCGTGGTAACCACACACCTGTGTCTGTCACTTCCTGACTCTTATTAAACACGGTTAGAAACACGGACTGGAAATTAAACTAACGTCATGCTTGAAAGGGTTTTAACCTGGTCGTCAGACGTTTTTATTTTCATGTGTTTTCGTTGTTTTATGTAGGACAGGGCCATTCAACTAAATTGCCCAGAGGGCCACAGTTACTGAAAGCCAAGAGCTCAGGGGCCAGACATCTAACAGTCATTGTCAAGTTTATTTTATGGATTAAAATCTAGTATTATTTAAAAATGAACCCATTGGTGGGCCGAACTGAGTTTACCCGTGGGCTTTGATTGGGGCCCCGGGCCACCAGTTGATGTAGGAGCTATGGTAGGTTAGACACCCTTAAATTCCAGACTTGAAGAGAGAACTGAAGAGGGAAATGTTAGAGAGAATTTTAAAGAGAGAAAGTGTGGGTTATCTGAATAAAGAGAGTATATACACCTCTGTGTGATCTATGTATTTTATCCTGTGTCCTTTGCTTGTTTTGTTTTGCTGTACAGCACTTTGGTTGGCCTAGTTGCTGCTTTTAAGTGCTTTATAAATAAAGTGGTATGGCATAGTATGGTATGGTGCTCAACAAGACTAACCTGTATAAATAAAGGTTGAATTGAATGGTATGGTATGGTATGGTCTCTCTGGTAAATGAGTCATCGAGGCTCAATGGGATTAACCTGCCTAAATAAAGGTTGTATGGTATGGTATGGTATGGTATGCTATACAGTAGTATGGTATGATATGGTATGGTATGGTATGGTATGCTATGGTATGGTATGATATGGTGTGGTATGGTATGCTATGGTATGGTATGATATGGTATGATATGGTATGCTATGGTATGGTATGCTATGGTATGCTATGATATGGTATGGTGCGTCAATGGGAGTTTGGAGGGTGTACTCTGTTCACAAAGGATTTAAGAAAAAACTCAAGTCCTAGAAGTGAGACAACCATTGGGTGAAAGGACAAGAGCACCTATGTTTTGACATTTAAACTATAAAAGACTCCTTTAAAAAGGAGACGCGGGAATAAGAAGAGACTGATAGCAAAAGGTTTGGAAAGGTTCTTTTAAAACTTGTACGTTCTGTAGTAAAGACATACAACTAATATTATCATTGTGTAAACATTGTTAACGATGTCAAAACACCAGTTCAGTCACGTAAAGTCCAACTTCTGTGACCCGTTCAAACTTCGATGGATGTTTCTCTGACATTTGGAGCTGCAGCCATAGCTAGGTTTTCTTGAACATTATGCCAAAAACCCAAATATTCTATATAGAGATATTTTACTTTTGTAAATTTTGCAGTATACAGGTGGTCCCCGACTTACGAGCACACCGACATACGAGGTTCCGGACTTACGAGCTCACTAACGAACAGTAAATTTGTAAAGAACATACAAAAAACACAGCACTTTTATGTGTTTTTAGATGAAAGTGTGTTAGCTAACCGTTTGTAAACAAGTTTCTGAGCATGTTTATGAACTAGTATGAATGTTTGTGTTGAAAAACGAGTGTTCTTAGTAGCGCTAGCATAAATTTTCCGACTTACGACCGAAAATCCGGACTTATGAGAACACGTGTTTCATGTTCCGACGTACGAGATTTTCGTCTTACGAGATGGTCGTAGGAACGGAACTCGCTCGTAAGTCGGGGACCCCCTGTACATCGTAATGCTTTGCTAACAACTGATTTAGACCAACAGATTTTGTCAGTGCTAAAGGATGTATTGTCATTCTGGGCAATAAGTCAGAGGGTTTTATTACATATCTAGTTAGTTTAGTTTAGTTTAATTATTTATTCATTTCAAATTAAAAAAAAATACAAAAGAACAAAAGATAATTACAAAAGATTCAGAAAAATAAAGAACAAATTTAAAATGAAAGGAAGCAGAAGAAGAAAATAATCTTATAATATCTGCCCCTTTTTGTAAAAACAAAATTCCATTCAAACAATCATTTCAAACAAAATTTATCCATAAATCATATTTGTAATTCATAAATTATATAACCAATTTAGAGAGATTTTAAGTATATAACATTTACACATAGTTTTTCAACAATGTATTCTTGATCATTTTCTTAAATACAGACATTGACTGTGCAACCTTTACATCATAGTCCAATCTATTCCAAATACCAATTCCATGTATTAAAGTAAAACGACCCTTTAAACTTGTTCTATATTGTGGTATAACAAAAATATCTTTACCCTTTAAATTATAACTACTTATCCTTTTTACAAAAAGCTTTTGAATATTTGCAGGTAGAGTGTTATTTTGTGCTTTATATAATAGTAAAAAAATATTATATTATATTAGTTATGGTCTAGTTGTTTTTGTATAGGTCTTTCCAAAGCTGCAGGACAAGTTTGTTTTGTGTCGAACAGTTGAAAAATGGCTGACAATAAGGGGATTTGAATGATTGTGCATTATTGATACCATTATTGATATCATTAAGTACTGTATTTGCCAAATTTCCAAAACAGTGAAACCTCTTATAGTCTAATCTTCATTTAGTGGAAACAAACAAACACTAACTCAGGTTATAATGATCTGAAAGGTTTCAAAGTTCATGGTATTTAGATATTTTCCGTCCCAGATGCATCTTAACGAAGCGTCTCCAATATTTCCCTGCACCAGCAGCTGTTTGATCACCGCTAGCTCTCCTCTCTCCGGTGTTTTAAAACGACAGCTGAGACGTGACTCGGTGCCACGTTTGTTTTTCCTTTTTTCCGCGTCCAGACGACGCGTTATTAGCTTGTCATTAAAATGTGTTCAGCTGAGCTCCCCGTGCCTATTGAAAGGAGGAGCAGAGATTGTTGGCGCAGCCTTTTGTTCGGCTGTAACCTAATGAAGACGTCCAGAGGCAGAGAGCTGCTCTGCTGTGTCGTGTCACAGCTAAGGGTTGAAATATCACCTCTGCAGGAGGAAACCGAATCAAACCGCACACACTGCAAACCTAAATACAAAGGAGTGTGGAGTGTATTGGTCCATCTATCAACAGCATCTCTCTCTTCTCAGCTGCACAGGCAGGAAAACCATCACTCACATGTTTAAACAATAGTCTCTCCATCTTTGTCACCCGGCGCCGGCAAAATAACTTTACTTCAAATGTCTGGAGAGAACTCAGCAGAGACTGTCGGATCATTGGGGTCAGTTTTTTGGGGGGAAATAAAAAAGGTGGACAGGCTGTCTTGGAGATTGTGCTTCAAGAAAGCGGGTCCCTTGGTCCCCCAGCTGTGTGAAGTTAAATTCTGAGGAAGCGAGGTAACTGCAGCAGCCTGCACAAAGAGACGGCGTCAACATATTGATGCTGCTGCGACCCGCAGGAAAGCATTGATTTGGAGATGGTGTGAAGACTGCTACGTGAAAAAAAGCCTCCTGTAAAAGAGTGTTTCAGAGTCACTGAGGTTATCTCATTGCTTTCTGTCTGAGGAAGAGAAAGATAATGTGCAGCGGCTCACATTCAAAGCCGCACGGAGAGAATACCTCGCTGAAGTCTTTTAGGCGGGAACAGCTGTCCCTGTTTCCAGTAACAGATCTGGTAATGGTTTTCAGTCTTGGCAGCGTGGAGAAAGAAAAGATAAAACCTTTAATAGCAGGGATTCTTCATAACGTCCTGCTGAAATGTAACGTACTTGCTTCTTATATTCCTAAACCGCTGCTTGGTTTGCAGTAGAGCAGTCATTTCTAACTCTAACCCGGAGCCCAGCCCTACCCAATCTAGATTCGGACTGGCCATAATACAGGTAGTCCTCGGGTTATGACGGTCTCGAGTTGCAACGTTTCGTGGTTACGACGCATCTCCGATTTACTATGAAAAGCCTTATTTTGAGTTACGCAGTTTTACGTCATAAACGTTGTGACGCAGCGGCAGAAGAATACAGTATTGAACTGTACGCGGTGCAGGAATACGGCGAATGGATCGGTTTTACGTCGTAAACGTAGCGGCGGAGGAATACACTGCACTGTACAGTGAAAGCGGTTTTACATCATAAACGGAATGCGGAATACGGCGGTTGGACCGGTTTTACTTTGTAAACGTAGCGGCAGAGGAATACTCTGCACTGTACTGTGAACGCGGTTTTACGTCGTAAACGGAATGCGGAATACGGCGGATGGACCGGTTTTACTTTGTAAGCGTAAAGCAGCGGCGGAAAACATTGTACTTTACGCGGTGCGGCGGTGGAAAATATTGTACTGTACGCGGTGCAGCAGCGGAGGAATACTGTACTGTACTGTGAACGCGGTTTTACGTCATAAATGGAATGCGGAATACGGTGGACGCTACGTTGTAAACGTAGCGTTGGAGGAATACTCTGCACTGTACTGTGAACGCGGTTTTACGTCATAAACGGAATGCGGAATACGGTGGATGGACCGGTTTTACGTCGTAAACGTAGCGGCGGAGGAATACTCTGCACTGTACTGTGAACGTGGTTTTACGTCATAAACGGAATGCGGAATACGGCGGATGGACCGGTTTTACGTCGTAAACGTAGCGGCGGAGGAATACTCTGCACTGTACTGTGAATGCGGTTTTACGTCGTAAACGGAATGCGGAATACGGCGGATGGACCGGTTTTACTTTGTAAGCGTAAAGCAGCGGCGGAAAACATTGTACTTTACGCGGTGCGGCGGTGGAAAATATTGTACTGTACGCGGTGCAGCAGCGGAGGAATACTGTACTGTACTGTGAACGCGGTTTTACGTCATAAACGGAATGCGGAATACGGTGGAAGCTACGTTGTAAACGTAGCGTCGGAGGAATACTCTGCACTGTACTGTGAACGCGGTTTTACGTCATAAACGGAATGCGGAATACGGTGGATGGACCGGTTTTACGTCGTAAACGTAGCGGCGGAGGAATACTCTGCACTGTACTGTGAACGTGGTTTTACGTCATAAACGGAATGCGGAATACGGCGGATGGACCGGTTTTACGTCGTAAACGTAGCGGCGGAGGAATACTCTGCACTGTACTGTGAACGCGGTTTTACGTCATAAACGGAATGCGGAATACGGTGGATGGACCGGTTTTACGTCGTAAACGTAAAGCAGCAGCGGAGAACATTGTACTGTACGCGGTGCAGCAGCAGAGGAATACTGTACTGTACTATGAACACGGTTTTACGTTGTAAACGGAAAACAGAATACAGGTACGGCGGATGGACCGAGGAGAACGGCGTCAACAGCATCATAGTCAAAGTTAACTTTATTGTCAGAACTGCAATATGTACAGGACAAACACAGGATTGAAATTGCATTTCTCTCTCAGTCCCTCGGTGCAACAGTAACCATTTAAACACTAAAACGCTAAAACATTTAATAAACATAAGCATAAAATAGTAAAAGTGTAACACTGTCCTGAGTTTTTGCATAGTAGTATAAAAGTATGAAAATTTACACCAACACTAAAACACTAAACATTTAATAATTTAATTTATAGTAGGCCATTAACTCTTTTTTCCCTTCATTATGGCTCCCAAACGTATGTGTTTTTTGATAATTATATAGGGTACTGTGTTAGGATAGGCTAAGTGCTTGGTAATACAGTACTGTACATGTATATGGTGCAGCATGTACGTATATTCTGACTTACGTCGAAAATTGGTTTACGACGCCACGTAGAAACGGATCTAGGTTGCAAGTCGAGGACTACCTGTAATATGCTTAATGTGCTGGCTGGGTCGGTGTCAGGCTGTTTATTGCGCCAGGGACGGGTGTGGCCGACGATCCAATTATATACCAACATGGTTTGCCATTCTATCACCTGCTGCATGCGGCCATTTCACCGTGCGCTGACCGGCAGGTTTAAAGAGGTTAAAAGTTCAGTTAAGCTTCAGATGGACTACTGCCAGCGATCCATCAGCCCAAATGGACATTCATTCAACCGCTGCACTCAGCGGACGTGTGTGGCCTATGACACAAACAGGTGAGATCACAAAATATCTGACATGTCAGAGCAGGGTCCAATGCAGGCAGAAGCAGGGGAAGCATTTAAAGCACTTTGACGGCTCAGCCGCATGCCTCCAACAACCATTAATAATAGTCAGTGGTATACGCAGTCAAAGCTTAATTAAAAATGTTGAGGGTTGTTTTGGGTTTGGACCTGTAATTACAGGTAGTCCTCGAGTTACGACGGTCTCGAGTTACAACGTTTCGCGGTTATGTCACGCATCTCCCATTTAAAAAAATTAATTAAATTTGAACTTTTTTTATTTTGAAAGCCGAGTTCCGAGTTCCTTCCGGTTTTGACGGCAGCAGTAGCTTGACAGGCAGAAGCAGCGGCACTCAGTGGAAAATTATAAGAGACCTTATTGTTGGACCGGAGGTTTACGAGGCAGACCGGAGGCAGAGGAGGTTAGGAGGGGACGAGCTAACATGCTAACAGACCTTACTGTAAACGCCCTGGACCGCGCGAAGCACAGGCAGCTGCAGATGTTGGTGGAGCAACGAGCTAACATGCTAACACACGGAGGAAGGCTTCACCAGCTCCCAGTAAGAAATTAACTCTTTTTTCCTTCATTATGGCTCCAAATGTATGTGTTTTTTGATAATTATGTAGGGTACTGTGTTAGGATAGGCGAAGTGCTTATTAATACAGTACTGTACATGTATATGGTGCAGTATTTATGTATGTTCCGACTTACGTTGAAATTCGACTTACGACGTCACGTAGGAACGGATCTCCATCGTAAGTCGGGGACTACCTGTACTGTTAATTCGTCGGATCGTGTGGGGTTCTGAGCTAATGGCTGTGGGCTGGGGCCGGGTCGTTTCGGCCTTTTTTTAGACCCGAGTGCAACTCTAATTTGCAGGCATGCAAAACACACGCCAGCCGAAAATCCGAAGAACACAATGAAACTGGTGAGTGATAAATGAATTACATTTGCTGTCAAATTGTTTATCTTTAACGTAATTTTTAAGGTTAAGATAAGCTGAAACTAACAGAACAGTAGCTAACAGATAAATTTATCGTAGCTCAAAGCTGAAATTAACAAGATGCTAGCTTAAATGTACAAAACTGTAAAAGCCAAAGCTAGTAGCTTAAAGCTAAATTTGCAGAAGCTATGTCGTGCTGCTGTTGTTCAGCGTATTGTTTTTGTACAACTAGTGCTTAGTGTATTCTTAGTTCATATCTTAGATCTTATTACCATTTTTCTTTACAATTTATAATTTTGTTGGATGTAACGGGACCCTGTGTGCACAGTTTTGTTCCACCACATGTACCACATGTGGTGCAAATGACAAATAAAGAAACTCTGACTTTGACTATTTATCCATCTATCATTTGTCTTTACCAGCTTTTTATTTCCAGGTTGCAGTGAGCTGGTGCCTTCCTCCAGCAGTAGCTGTGTGACGAGCGGGGACACGCTGGACACGTCCTTAGTCCATCACAGGGACACACAGAGACAAGCAACCGATCACATCGAGCAACAATTTAGTTACCAATCAGCCTAACATGCATGTTTTCTGTCTGAGAGAAGAAACAGGGGTACTCGGAGAAAATGTGCATGTGCATTGGGAGTAATTCCACACAGAATGGCAAGGGAGGCAAACCTGCAACCTGCAACCTGTGAGCCACTAAACACTACACCACCGTGCTGCCCCAGCAAAAAGCCTAAATTAACAGTAGCTAAAAACTAAACTAAGCAAAACCTCAGCTAGACAGTGATGTTACATACCTCCACAGTCTGCAGTAAAATATTCAATAAGCCTAATTCAGCTGATGTTGGAGCTGAAACACGA
>JBBPBX010035918.1:8877-20744 GCA_038048925.1 Garcialebias charrua | reverse complement strand
CCCCCCCCAAAAAAAAAAAAACTTTGTTTGAAGGCAGCCTAACATGCCTGTATTATTCTGCTACAGACATTTTGTGTATGCTGCTAAATGTTTGAACAGGTAAACAACTTTTTTTAAAGTAAACTTTTCAAAAAGTATAACTTTTTAAAAATGTTTTTCGTCCAAAGTACAAGGAGCCACTTCTGAGGGTCTGAAAAGCCACGAGGCCCCATAACTGCAGGTTGCAGGCAGATCCTGAGTATAACTAGTGGTTGTTTGAGTACTGTGTACAGTTCACATGCTGTTAAACTCATTGCATCTTCTAACAGCATTTCACATTTAAATAAGACGTTATTGTGTAAAAATCTTACTGAAAACATGAACAAGTTTACAGTGGTTCCCAACCCTGGTCCTTGAGGAACACCATCCTGCCTGTTTTAGTTGTTTCCCTGCTCCAACACACCTGATTCAGTGATTTAATTCTTCTTCTTCTTCTTAGTGGAGTTTTATGGCGGTTGGCAAACAACGAGGTGCATTACCGCCACCAACTGATATGGAGTGTGGACCACATGACAAAAAAATAAAATAAAAAATAAAAATAAAAAATATGTTTCCACTTATATCCTATCATACAAGCTACACTGTTAAAAAAAAAATTCTTTTAAAAACGAAATATAGCCTGACACCCTCTAGTTCCTGAGGCCTTACGCAATAAAACCACAATAACCAATCTCATCGTCACACTAATGCCCTGTTTACACGGACACTGTGTGGGGGAAACGCAACTTTTGGGTATGTTAATTAGGTTGAAAGTTTTGCGTTGACATGGGCGAATCCTGTGGATACGACTCTCTCCCCCTCCACCCCCCGTACTCATGAATTTACTGTAGTTACCATGCTGGGCCTGTAGATGGCGCTGTGATCTTTGGAACCTTCACTACTGCGCATGCGCCACTGCTGCTTGAGGTAAACACAGCACACGAGGCAGCCTGTTTTCCTCTCTGGCTAAAAGTTCAGCTAAACTACAAGTTGTTGTCAACAAGTTAACAACAAGTTAAAGCTGGAATTTGGATAAGAGTCAACAGATCGGACACCGAGTGGGGCCGCTTCACACCAGCTGACTGGACGTCTGGACCGGAACCGAGTCAACATGTCTGACTTTATTAGTCCGTGAGAATCAGCTGATTTACAGCAGGGCTACAAGGTAAACCATGTTCTTAATAATGTTTCCTTGTGTTTAGTTCGATCACAGAACAACCAACTGAGGTTTTATTTTTATTTTTTTCCTGCGAGGTCGAAGCTGTTCCACGAAGCGGACCGGCGGTTCGGATGTGGGTCCAGTGTCCAGCAGGATGAAAACAACAGAGTCCAGTTCATTAAAGTTCGGTTAACGTGTTTTTAAAAGTGTTCAATTTAATTCTCAGTGTTTGTGACATGAGTTTGTGGTGTTGAATAAATAAATAAATTAAAAATCAACCTGGTGTCTTCATTTTCAACATGCAGCATGTTAGGCATGACGTAACGAGTCCAGATAGCTTCATTTAGCTCAGATAAATGTAAATATCTCCCACGCTAACATAAATACTGTTTATTATTGTTAAACTGTTAATATATAGCACATTTAGTATGTTATAGTGCAGCGTGACACGTGAAATGTCCGACTGCCTCGTTAACAGACAACTGGATCCAGGCAGCTGGCTCTCTTCCAACACAGATGCAGGTAAGGTGTAGAATAATTAAATATGAGAATCAAAATATATTCCATCAGCTATAGTTCAGAAAGTGGTGCGTGTGTCCACTGTCCAGTCCACCGCCATTGTTAAAATGCCGGCTGTCTGCGCGTGCGTGCTGCGTGCATGTGTTCAAACAAAAGCTCCACGGGAGATGTTTACATTATCAACGGGGGGTCAGCGAAAAAGTTCCACCTTGAGAGCAGGATCAGAAAAGTATCGGTGTCATCGAGGGGGGCCAGCGGTGTCGTGTAGGCGATAAGCAAAGACGCAAAGAGAAAGTAGCGGTTACACTCAAAATACGCGCCGTGTAAACTGGCCCTAAGATTCCTAATCAACTAATTTCCTTGAACCTTTTTTTCTATTCTTTTTACTGCTATTATTCTGCTGCAATATTTACTATTCGTTGGTCTGCTTTTTCTTTTGTGGTTTAGTGGCCAGTCGTTGTTCGGCTACTTTAGGTTCCATATGTTGTTCTGCTCCTTTTGGTTTCCCTTGACCGTTTGAGGATTCAACTGAATTTAACAGGGTATGTATATGTTCTGCCTGAATGTCTGTTATGTCTAAGAATCTACCTGCTGCTGCTACTATAGTCTGTATTTTATCGCTTTTCTTTTTCATCTGCGTCGTGACATTAACTATATGACATATGAATGCCACAAACTGTTCTTTTTCCACTAACATGGACTTATTATCTACTATGCATTTGTGAGAGCAAGCTTTTTGTTCCACCAAGGGGGTCAAAGTAGGACGGTTCAGTAGCCTAATCGGATTCATTTCAGAGCACCTCTGCACAGTGTTGTCCTTTCTCAATGCTGTCGGCTCTACGGCCCTAACCTTCTTCAACGCTTCTGCATAAGTAATTTTCTCCAAGGTCTTAATCTTCAACGCTTCTCTGGCCTCCTTTTGGACCAAACAACCCCCAAACGCAGCACTATGTGCACCTCCGCAATTGCAACACTGAACTTTTGAGTCCTCATCGCACTTGCCATATTCATGGGGACCGCCACACCTAGCACACCTGAGTGTACCACTGCACTCTCTCGCCACGTGCCCCATTCTTTGACACAAGTAGCATCTGATCGGGTTGGGAATATATTCTCTGACTCTAAAGTTGATGTATCCCAACTGCACACAGTCAGGCACAGATGTTTCAAAATGCAAAATAACAGACATGGTATCTGAAACAACTCCCCCTTTTTTTGTCTTAATCCTGATTACATCCGTCACATTCCCTCCTGTAAGCTCTTGTTTGAGTTCATCAGTACAGTACTTATATCCACAGGCACTCTAGATATCACTCCTCTCAGTTTGATCCTGGACCCTGGGATATATGGAGTAACATCTTCTCCCATAAAAGAAGTAAGTTTCAGTATTTTCTCCAGCTGTTTTGTGGACTTTGCAAGGATGAGTACTTTTCTGCTGTTTAAAATTTTGGCCAACTTTACAGCCCCGATTATCTCCTCAATTCCTCTTGTCAACTTAAGAGGGTGAGAGCAACGCCCCTCCTGCTTAAATTCAATTATCACCTTCAACATCTCATCTGGTATTGCTGCCACCTGTGTTTGATTGGCACGATTGGGAACATTTTTAGACTTTTTGTTCACTTTGACCCTGTCATCACTTCCTTGTGACCAACTCCTATCTCTTGCCTTTCTTAGCTGACCCTTAATTTTAGCTGACTGCGCCTTAACCCAGTCCATTTCTTCTCCACTATCTCCTTCTGAGGTGGAGGAATATGCTTTCGGCTCCTTCCATTCCTCTCCACCACTTCCTCCTGAGGAGGAATCCATGGAGCTGCAGTCAATACTCAGTTCAAGCAAACCGCCAAATGTCCAGCTCCTACTTGAATAGGTTTGTAACCCACTCCAAAAGCTTCCATGAAGAAACAATCCTCGTCAGTTGTCTCCAACCTCACATCAGTCCTGTGTCGGCGAGGACAGTCACTAAAACGCTGCTCCGCGTCTCGGGACTTGACACTTCTTCTTCTTCTTTTCTATCATGGCGGATCGCAAGCAACGTAAAGGTGCATACCGCCACCTACTGTACATGAGTGTGCAGCAACACTAGCTTACATCAATTAAATTCTATTCTTTAAGCCTGTCCGTTGAAGAAAAATAAATAACGCCTTTCTTATTCTACAAATAGCCAATATGTTTCCTTCACTTCCTAATATACCTTGAAGACTCCATTCTCGACCTGCCCTACTAACCATACTCCGCAATCCCTCCCTTTCTTGTTCATACATTTCACAATACATCAACACATGTTCTACATCTTCTTTCACTCCACACCCTTCACATTTATCATCATCCTTCCTCCCTATTAAATATAAAATATCATTGAAATAGGTATGACCTACCCTCAATCTGAGCATTATTATTTCGTCTCGTCTGTTCTTCTCAGCAATATGTCTGTGAAGTACTGACTTTTGTACTTTGTATAATCTCCGTCCTTTCTTATCGTCATTCCAACTCGTTTGCCATTCTTCTATTTCTTTACTCTTAATAATCGATTTCCCTTCCCCTTTCCCTATAGGAATTGTAAGTGTTATTGCCCCCTCTAAAGCCCTTTTTGCCAGGCTATCTGCCTTTTCATTGCCTTTAACACCGACGTGTGCTGGTACCCAACAGAACCAAACATCAATGCCACCCCTGTGCAATCTAAGTAAACTGTGCTGAACTTCTAACACTAAATCCTTCCTGTTATTACCTTCTCCCTGAATACTTTCTATAACAGCTTTGGAATCTGTGCACACCACCACCCGGTCCGGTCGAACCTCCTCAGCCCACTGTAAGCCTAGTATAACACATCTGAGGTGAAGCTCTTTATGGAGCAGCTGACGAGCTGTAACACCAGACACCTGTGGCAGCCAGGTAGACAGCGAGGTAGACCTGAAACACAGGAAAGGATAAGAAAAGATGTCTCATGAAGAGAGCTCCCCATACTGGAGGTCAGGGACCGTAACAACCGCTAGTTGGCAGTGTAGTGCAAATATTGCATAACTTGCTGGCTACCAATTGTTGAATTTAAATAGCGGTTTAGAAATTAGCTTCCCCTAATTTTCATAAGACATTAGTGCTTTTGAAATAGCGGACCTAAATAAATTAATAAGTGCTTTTGAAATAGCGGAACTAATTTTTGGATTAGCGCTGTCCAGCACTGCTGGTCCATGTAGTCCCAAGAGATATACCACGTTTACCTGCATAAAACGTACCAGAAGTTTTGATGGTACCTCATAACACTATACCGTACATGCCTTCCAGGTATTAAAAAAAAATTCTTACAAGAATTCTCCTAGATGCAAACTCAGATGTCAAGGTTAATACGAAAAATCCTGTCTTTGACGATATGACATCTGACCATATTCTTCAGATATTTGGCTTCCGATTTGTTTGTATTTGTGCCAGAATGTTAAAAACTGATTGCTAAACTAAATTCAAGCAACCAATATTTAGTTGACTAAGTGATTGATAGCTGTCAGTGGCATCCATAAAAAGGTGTTTAAAAGAAATAGAGGCTCATTGAGAGAATTTTTGTCATGCACTTTTGATCTTCTCAAACTGGTACCAAACTGCACTAAAAGTATTTCAGACACTCTAGAAATTAAAATATATAAGATTAGATGTACAATGTCATCTATTCTCAGGATACAGTAGTAGGAAAAGAATGACCACCATCCCCTAAATTAACGATTTACGCTAAAATTTCACAAATCTACAGTACATGGGTTTATGCTCTACTTCATATTGCTTCATAATTAAGTCATACTGTTGTGTTCTAAGGTGTATTCAAGCCATTAATTTATTGATGTTAATTACACAAAACAAAATGGCTCTTATCAACTAATTTAGGAACTTAAGAACATTGTATTTCTTCTACTTTTACCAATTTGTTCCGAATTCTAAGTCTGTATTTCATTAGAAAGTAAAAAACTGAAATCATTTACTAATATTTGTAACTTCAGTTTATTAAACATAAGGTCATATCTGTAATCATGATGGCAATAATAACAGCAATGCTTAATCTCAGTGTAGTGATCTTTGCTTCGAAATGCTTCGAAAAACTGGTCATGAGTCATGACCCACATCAAAACAACCATCAACATCAACGAGGACCCTCATCAGTATGCATACCGTGAGAAGTGATCAACAGAAGATGCATCTCCTCTGTGGTCCACACTGCTCTCACCCACCTGGAACAGAAGGACTCATACGTCCGCATGCTCTTTGTGGACTTCACATCTGCCTTCAACACCATGATCCCCCAAACCCTGATGGACAAACTATTCACACTTGGACTAAGCCCCTCCATTTGTAACTGGGTACTAGACTTTTTAACAGATCACTGTCAGTGAGGATCCACAACTTCTCCTCCTCCACCATAAACCTCAGCACTGGCTCTCCACAAGAATGTGTGTTGAGCCCTCTTCTGTTCACTCTGCTCACATATGATTGTGCAGCTACCCATCCAGGCTGTCACATTGAAGTTTGCAGATGATACAGCGGGGGTGGGATGCATCACAAACAATGATGAGTCCAGCTACAGGCAGGAGGTGGAACACCTGGAGAGCTGGTGCAAAGAGAATAACCTTCACATGAATGTGAAGAAGACAAAGGAGATGATTGTGGACTTTAGAAGGAAAAAACACACCCATACCCCCTAGAGAATCTGCAGTGGAAGTGGTCTCCAGCTACAAGTACTTGGGTGTACACATGAATGATAACCTCAGCTGGAGCAACAACACCACCAGCAGGGGCGCAACTACATATTTTTGAGGTGGATGCGAAAACATCAACGGGGCGCCCCCCCACCACCCTTTTTTTTTTACCTGCCGCCTCATGCAGCGTTCCTCCCTTAGTCATGCACTTAGAAAATACAGTAGCAATATTACAGATTTTTTTACGTTACATATTATATCAGGTGATAATTTCAATGATAAACAAATAAGAAGTTTAATAAAGTACAACTATATATCAGTAGTGGCAATCAGTGCTCAACATTTTATGTAGTGAAAATATGAAATCTTAACAGCCTGGAGTCCATGTCAGAGTTTTAACATTTATGACATTTAAACTGTTACTTTCCGTGAAAGAAGACAATGAAAGATGGTCATCAGAAATTCAAACCATCATGGTATACAGTATAGGTTTTTGTTGCCTCCCTAATGTAATTATTCCTACCTGATGTCATCACTTGTCTCCTCTATCACTGACCTCGTGTCTGTCTCCTTCACCCTTTGTCTGTGGCATTCTGCACTAAGTCATATGGTCAAAAAAACATTATACTGTATATTAGTTGTAAAAATTACAGATCTTAATACAGTTTTATAAAATAATGTTTACATGTTATTGCTTGGGATTAAGTAGCTGTTCCCTCACTTCCACCTGCATTAGACCAACCTGTTGCCTTCCCCAATCTGTCCTGATTCTGATCATCTTCTCTTCCTGCTCTCCATCCTCACAGCTGAATGACATTAATTTTGTGTTAAGTAGGTTTAAAAATACAGTAGTCAAACCACAATAGAAATGAAACTTTAATTTAAATGATCTCCTTGTTGGATAACAGTTACTGACTGGACATTTCATCTGATCTGACTTACCAGATACATCACAACACACACCACTGTAGTGATATTAAATAAGACATTTAAACTCAAGTGTCCCTCTGCCAACCTTTTTGAGTCTAAGGGCTATAGTGACACTGAGGACTAATTTGTCAGATGCACACATAAACTTGTACAACTCATCTTTAATTAAAGAATCAATAATAATAAATGTACATATGAGTGAATAAATTGCAACACTGGAGCGTTGGAACATAGCTGGGAACTGCTGCCACATCAGTTTAGCTTTCCTATGTTAATGTTTCCTGAGTTTTATTTAGGTCATTCTTACACTTAGTGTGTGGATGTGTGGGACATGTATCAAATATTCATAAAAATATTAAACAAATCATGTGTTTAGGGGAGGCTACATTTATTTAACAGCCAAATATGGGAAGATTCCTATTAGGCTAGCTTTAGCTAACCTGAATATTTTACAACCCTCCTGTCCTGCTAATACACTGACAGTACTTGCCTTTTGCACCCTGGATAGTTTTTTTTCTGCCGCTCCAAAGTGAAGTGCACGAGTGAAAAAAATAAAAATAAAATAAATAAATAACGCGCCTGTTAGGGGCGCGTGTTCACAGCACCTGTGTGTGAAGGGAGAGCAGAGAGATAGGAGGAGGGAGGTGAAGGAGCAGGTGGGGGGGCGCCTAAGCAGTGCTGTTTCCCTGTTATTGATCATTTCATGCAGTGCTTTAAGTGGAAAAAAATAAGTGCCGGTACCCTCCCTAAAGTCATAATAATATGCATACCTGCAAACTCAGAAGGGATGAAAAAGGTGACAAACGTTGCGCCAACCCCCCCCGAAAGATTTTGTAATTTTTTAACATGCTTCAGGTAAAAGTCATTTACTAACCTAATTTAATGAGGACATAAATAGGAAAGATTGTGTCAACCAAAAAATTAACAACCAACAACAGCAGCAAGTCAAATACAGCAGAACATTTTGCTAACAATGCGCTGCTCCGAGTCAACAGATGCATTTAAAAACTTAAGACTTATCTCTTCAGACAGGCTTTTGGTTAATTTTGTACATTGATTTTAGAGTTTGTTATGTTTTACCTTTTTGTATAGTATCTCTGTGATTTTTGTATAGTATCTCTGTGATTTTATGATTTTACTTCTGTGATTTTATAATTTTATGCTATTGTTTCACAAAAGGAATTAGAAATGATTGTCCATGCATTTATTTCTTCTCGCCTAGACTATTGCAACGGCCTTTTAGTGGGGATTAGTAAATCCTCCATAGCTTCCCTTCAATCTGTGCAAAACGCTGCAGCCAGGCTTTTGACTAGAACCCCCAGAACAGCTCATATCACTCCGGTTCTGGCCTCTCTACACTGGCTCCCAGTTCATTTTAGGTCACATTTTAAAGTTTTATTATTAACTTTTAAAGCATTACATGGTGAGGCTCCTAAATATTTATTGGACCTTTTGAAGCCTCTTTGTCCATCTAGAACTCTGAGGTCTTCAAATAAGCTACTGCTGACAGTTCCTAGAACTCATTTTAGAACTCGTGGCGATAGAGCATTTGAAGTGGTGGCTCCGAGGCTCTGGAACGCTCTCCCTATAACAATACGCTGCTCCGAGTCAACAGCTGCATTTAAAAACAGTCTTAAGACTCATCTCTTCAGACAGGCATTTGGTTAACTTTGTACATTGTTTTTAGAGCTAGTTATGTTTTACCTTTTGTATAGTATCTCTGTGATTTTTGTATAGTATCTCTGTGATTTTATGATTTTATTTCTGTGATTTTATAATTTTATGATTTTATTTTTTCTCCTGTGAAGCACTTTGTGACTCTCATGTCTGGGAAATGTGCTATATAAATAAAAATTACTTACTTACTTACTTACTTACTTACTTACTTACTTAATTAAATTAATGTGATAATTTATCTCAGTGGCTTTAGGGGTGCAATTGACTGTTATTTTGTTAATTTTTATTTAGTTTTATTTGTAACACAACATGCCATTTTACTAAACAATGGTTACACTTCACTGCATGTATAAAAATATTAACTTTACCCACACGTTGGAGGAGTTACTTCCGCTTCCCTCGCGCTCTGTCGCGCTGCAGACAGTGTTTGTTTTTGTTTTTTACAGAGTTCACTGTAGTCTCCTCCCCCTGTCTATCCTGAGGTTGTGATTGGCCAAAATGGCGCGCTCCACCAAAGATGTTTTATTCTTGTGAAGATGCATTACTCTTTCTTGAAATCCAGTCGGGGGAAATGATGCATTAATCTGCCACGGGTCTTTCAAGTGGAGAAGACGAAAATAAGTTCCGGAACGCACTTTACGCTTAAAAAAAGTCCCGGTACTGTCAGGGTTAAATTTTAGAAGTGGCGGAACTGGGTACCGGTGAGTTCCGGCCCACTTAAAGCACTGATTTCATGCAGTTAAAGAAGATGCCTGCTAGAAAAACATTTTTTCTAGAGACGGTTTTGGCGCCCCCTGTAGGGCAGCGCCCGTATGCCTTGCATAACCTGCATAGTGGCGATTTGCGACCCTGACCACCAGTCTGATCAAGAAAGGTCATCAGAGACTCTACTTCCTCAGACGGCTGAGACGAGCTGGTCTGAGAAGCTCAGTCCTCACCTCTTTCTACAGGTGTGCAGTGGAGAGCATCCTGTGCTCCAGCATCAACGTGTGGCATGGAGGCTGCACAGCTGCAGAAAGAAAAGCTCTGCAGAGAGTGGTGAAGGCTGCACAGAAGATGTTGGAGTCAGTCTCCCCACCATCACAGACATTTTCACCTCCAGATGCAGGAAAAGGGCCACCTGCATCATGAAGGACCTCACTCACCCAGCACACAAACTTTTTGCCCCACTCCCCTCATGAAGGAGGTTGAGGAGCATTAAAGGCCGCAGTATAGCTCTGCGTTTGGCCGAACGCCGCTCTACGCGCGCGTGCTGTGCCAGGCAGTTCACAGTATAGCTCTGCGTTCATTCTCGCGTTAATGCTCGCGTTTTCGCTTGAAATACTTGACGTCATTTGAGCAACAGCAGGGCAGAGCGTTTACCTACGGGACAAAATTGAGGTCATTGATTGGTCATTTGCTGACACGCCTACTGAATTGATTGACAGGTCGGGTGGGGGAAAAAAGGCACGAGCCGGCAGCTAGCTCTGGCTGCAGCCGCTGCGGTGTTCTGTGTTTATATGTTAATAAAAAGTTCTAAAAAATAAAATAAAAACAGGGAGCGCTGGTCCAGCACACCAGAACACCAGGAAATCGTGCAGCCACGTTGGACATGAGTTTAATTCGCTCGTGACAAATTCATTCATTTCCTCATCATTTCAGTCATGGAGTCAGCGGAGGAGGAAGCGATCACTTGACTTTTGGCAAAAAAACAAAAGAAAAGTCCAGATCAGGGATGAAGAAGGGGAATTTAATACATTTGTGTCTCACACAAAACAGTCTGGCGCCGGGCAGTTTATTGTGAGACAACGCGCCTCGCGATCGCGGTCGTAAAATTTGAGCTTGGCACGTTCGCGCCCGCGTTTAAAGGCTTGTGCCACTGCGTTTGAACGGCATCGAGCGGCGTTCGGCCGAACGCAGAGCTATACTGGGGTCTTAAGTGTAGAACCACTAGACTGAGGAACAGCTTCTACCTGAGGCTGTTAGACTCATGAATCTCTAACCAGAATAATCACTGTGAAGAATCACATCATGTTGCTGCTGATCTGTTTCATGTTGCTGCTGATCTGTTTCATGTTGCTGCTGATCTGTTTCATGTTGCTGCTGATCTGTTTCATGTTGCTGCTGATCTGTTTCATGTTGCTGCTGATCTGTTTCATGTTGCTGCTGATCTGTTTCTTGTTGCTGCTTTTCTGTTTCATGTTGCTGTGTTTGTTCGTCCTCATCTGCTCAAACAGACTCATGTTTGTGCTGCTGTTCGAAGTAATATTTTTATGCTATTAGTGCCTACTGTATTTTTTGTTTATTTTTTTCTTAGTTCATATCTTAGATGTTATTACTGTTTTTCTTTTACTTTTTATTGTTGGATGTAACTGGAACCCTATGTACACAATTTCGTTTCATCACGTGGTGCAAATGACAATAAAGAATCTCTGACTCTGACTTTGCACATATGTTTCTACACATGCACAGTACAACTGTACATAGAATAGCCACATGTATGGTTTCATAAAGGTTCATGTACTGGACAGTAAATTTTCATTCAACCTTTATTCATGCAGGTTAGTCTCATCAAGCCTCAGGGACTCATTTACAAGAGAGACCTGTTTTAAACAAAGAACATAGATTAGATGCAGACAGCAATAGACAATCATATAAAAATAATATAAAATGAAAAGTACATGGAATGATATAAAAACTAAACAAAAAACAGCTACATTATAAAGCGACGTAAAATACTAAAAACAGGAACATGTCTGCATTGGTTATTGCCATGAACTTAACAGTTGTTTAAAATTCCTTAAAGTGGTCAAAGTGAACAACGTCAGATCTTTTTGCAAGGTGTTCCAGGTCACAGGAGTAGAGCAAAAGAAGGTCCTTTTGCCAAGTTCGGTTCGCACTGAGGAAACACT
>JBBPBX010035917.1:5891-31789 GCA_038048925.1 Garcialebias charrua | reverse complement strand
CATGTGTTGCTGTGGAGGACTTTGCGTTCAGTCAGGGGAGATCTGAAGTGCACTGCAATCATTCTGCAGTTGCAACAAGCTCATCACATCACAGTACTGATCCAGTGCAGATGCTGAGAGACTGTGGTCTACATGACATCGACATAGAGAGCTGTGAGGTATCAGGCGAGTCTAAAAGAAGGCTGGCTGAACTTGTGGTTTCTTACCAGGATGTGTTCTCCAGGGGAAAACTGGATTGCGGTGAGGCTAGAGATTTTGTCCATCGCATTCACTTGACTGATGAGAAACCATTTCGTTTGCCTTATCGACGCATCCCACCAGCACATTACCAGCAGTTGAGGGAGGTCTTGTCTGAGATGGAGATGAAGGGCATCATAAGGAAGTCTATTAGTGAATATGCTTCCCCGCTTGTTATGGTGTGGAAAAAGTCTGGGGACATGAGGATATGCACTGACTTCCGCTGGCTTAATGCTAAGACCGTTAAGGATGCCCATCCATTACCCCATCAGTCTGACTGCCTTGCTGCTCTTGGTGGGAATGCTCTTTTCAGCACCATGGACTTGACCTCTGGATTCTACAACATCCCCCTCCATGAGTCCGACAAACATTATACAGCTTTTACCACGCCGCTTGGACTTTACGAGTACAATCGGCTCCCGCAAGGTCTATGTAACAGCCCAGCTTCCTTCATGAGAATGATGCTTAACGTTTTTGGTGACTTGAACTTTTCCAGCCTCCTCTGTTATCTAGACGACCTGTTGGTGTTTGCACCTTCTGAGGAGGAATCGTTAAAGAGGCTGGAGGTTGTTTTCTGCCGTCTGAGAGCTAACAACTTGAAGCTGTCCCAGAAAAAGTGTCACTTTCTCAGGAGGTCTGTGAGGTTTTTGGGCCATGTTGTGGAGGCTGGTGGTGTTTCTGTTGATCAGGAGAAGGTGAAAGTCATTTCTAGTTTTGACAAAAAGGACCTCATGAAGGAGGATGGCTGTACTCCGTGCCAGAAGAAGGTGAGGTCGTTCTTGGGCATGGTGCTATTCTATCAGCACTTTATTCCAGCTTGTTCCCGCATTGCAAAGCCACTTTACGCACTCACCGCAGGTCAGAAACGTAGAGTGAAGGGCAAAGGACACGGGAAGGCTGGAACTTTTCGTGTCCTGACTCCCCAGGACTGGACTCCAGCTTGTGAGAAAGCGTTTGGAGACCTTAAAGCTGCACTCCTTGATTGTGTGGTGCTAGCACATCCTGATTTTGAGAGGCCATTTATTCTCTCAACTGATGCTTCATTGGATGGGCTCGGTGCTGTTTTGTCACAGGTCCCGGCTGATGGAGAGATTGCTAGACCTGTTGCTTTTGCCAGCAAGTCTCTCAGCCGCAGTCAGGCCAACTATCCTGCACACAGGCTTGAGTTCCTGGCCTTAAAATGGGCTGTGTGTGATAAGTTCAGCCACTGGCTGAAGGGTCACAGGTTTACTGTGTGGACGGATAATAATCCTCTCACATATATTCTGACCAAGCCCAAACTGGATGCCTGTGAACAACGCTGGGTCTCTAAGCTTGCCCCGTACAACTTTGAGATCAGGTATGTTCCAGGGAGACAGAATGTGGTGGCAGATGCCTTGAGCAGAGCCCCTTTTGTGAAGCCCTTGGCTGATCGCCTTCTGTCAGAGCCTTGTCAGGAACTTTTGGAACAAGTCTGTGAGCTTCCTGATCACGCTGTGCAGGATGTTTTCCGTTTGACCTGCCAGCTTCAATCAGTGGACAGCTCTTCTTCCGTTATAACTGACACATCCATGACCTGTGACGAGGTCTCCTCTCTTTTGTCATCTGTCTGCAGTGGGGATGCCGGTCAGACTCAGCATGCAGCATCTTTAGCTGACCATCTGGGCATGATAATCCCACACACCACAGACCCATCAACAGCGCTTTGTCTGTCTGACCTCGTCTCCCACCAGAGAAACGACCCTGTTGTTTCCAGAGTTGTCTTCTATGTTGAGCGGGGACGCCGTCCGTCAAGGCGGGAACGCTTTGGTGAAAACCAACTGGCTTTAAAAGTTCTGAAGCAATGGGACAAACTAACATTGCTGAATGGTGTCCTTTACCGTGTCATAAAAGACCCTGTGAAAAAAGGTAAACGATTCCAGTTTGTGGTCCCTGATGCTTTAAAGTCTGTGGTTTTGACTGGTGTCCATGATAATGCAGGTCATCAGGGCCAGCCACGAACATTCTCCTTGGCTCGCCATCGCTTCTTTTGGCATGACATGGAAAGGGATGTGCGGGATTTTGTGAGAAAATGTCCCAGATGTGTCCTCAGCAAAACCCCAGAGCCTGCTGTGAGAGCCCCTCTGGAGAACATCAGAACCAGTGCTCCGATGGAGCTGGTGTGCATTGATTTCTGGTCGGCTGAGGACAGCAACAACAAGTCTGTGGATGTTCTGGTGATCACAGATCACTTCACAAAATTAGCACATGCGTTCCCGTGTCAGGACCAAACCGCTAAAAGGGTTGCGAAGAAGTTATGGGATGGGTTTTTCTGCGTTTATGGTTTCCCTCAGCGCATTCACTCTGATCAGGGTGCAAATTTTGAGAGTGAGCTGCTAGCTGAGCTTTTGGAGCTGAGTGGCGTCAGTAAATCGCGCACCTCACCCTACCACCCAATGGGTAACGGGACTGCAGAGAGATTCAATCGCACCCTAGGCAATATGTTAAGATCTCTTCCTCCGCGTTCGAAGCACAAATGGCCTCAGATGATCCAGTCTCTGACTTTCGCTTATAACTGCACAGTTCATGAGACCACTGGCTTTGCGCCATTTTACCTGATGTTTGGGAGGATTCCCAGGCTACCTGTTGACCTTGTTTTTCGGAACGTTCTTCACGATGATACCATTTGCGACTACCACTCTTATGTCAAATCATTGGTTGAAGATCTGCGTTCTGCCATGTTAATGGCTGAAAAGAGCACCAGTGCAGAGCAGAAACATCAATGTGACCAGTACAACAAGAGAGCCAAGGGTCACCCTCTGTCAGTTGGAGATCAGGTTCTGGTGGCGAACAAGGGAGCCAGAGGAAAGCGGAAGCTTTCTGATAAATGGGAGCCTGTGATGTACACGGTGGTTGCATCCAAACCTGCTCTCCACATTTACCGAATTAGAGATCGGCATGGCAATGAGCGTGTGGTGCATCGCAACCTCCTTCTTGATGTGAACTTTTTACCTGTGGGAATGACCCTGGACAGCAATGTGAACCGCCATGCTGACAGTGTGGTTGGAGTTCCTCCGGTTTCTGACCTACACGAAACAGAATGTCTTAGCGAGGCTCCTAGTGCTGTTCTTGCTGAGTCTTCCCTACCAGACTCCCTGTCCTGCAGTGATGGGGAGGACCGTACTGCATCATGGGTTCAGGATGTGTCCTCGGCTCCATCAGTTGTAAATAATGACCTGCCTCATGACTCAGAGAACTCCTCTATGGACACTGGAGTACTGGCGACTGCTGGTTCCTTACCTCATCTTCCTGACGATGTTAGTGTTGCTCATCCTCCAGACAGTGTGGGAGGGGATGTTGTTCACCGCCTAACTTCGCGTTTTGGGAGGGTTATTAGACCAGTCTGTCGCTTGATAGAATCCATGGCTGTCATTGAGGCATTGTATAACAAGGATATGGTTCAACCTGTTATTGATGTGTGAGTTTCCAAATTTTTGTGTATGATTCCTACCTTTGACTAGGATCATTTATTTTATTTTTATTTATTTATTTATTTTTGGTTTGCATAAGCTTCAGTACCATATGTGTTCATTCTGTATAAGGGGGGGTGTAAAAGGCACCTCTTGTTGTCCATGGAATACCATGAGAACGATCTCTGGTCTCCTGACCCTATTGTAGGGTAGCTGTTATGTTGAAGTATTACTTTGTTACAGAACACAAAATATTTGTACTGGTACTGTCTGACACTGTTTTTTTATTTTTGTGTAATTCTAGGGGGGTAAATGTAACCTGGTTGTATTTCTCTTGTGTTATAATTACACAAAAAGTATTTTTGTATTGTTGTATTATTGTATATTACCTGACTGAAACACCACTGTCATTATTTTAGCCGTGTTACTTTAAGATCAGAAGCCCCTCCCTTTTATTTCTTCTTCTGTGTTTTTGTCTTTAAATTGGTTGTACCCCTGGGATTCTCCCCTTTTGTCACGTTGTCTTGTGGGGAGAGGTACGTGCTGTTTATTTGTCATGTAAATATATTCAGCTTATTTATAGATTCATTAAGTTAATTTTCATGCATTTTTGTTTTGTGTAGACTTGGAACAGGGCAGTCGGTAACACGGTGTTGTGTGTGTGTTATTTCACCAGGTACGTTTTAAAAGAATGTTTATTCGCCCTTTTGTCACGTTGTCTTGTGGGGAGAGACTTGGAACAGGGCAGTCGGTAACACGGTGTTGTGTGTGTGTTATTTCACCAGAATAAACCGCTATCCTGACTAAAGATAAACCGTGTCACGGTCTGATCAATAAATCCATAAAACCAGCACAACGCAGGAAGGATCCGGTTACACTTGTATAAAACTTCTCGTTCTCACAGCTTCCATTCATTCAGAATTGAAAAAGACTTCTGGACAGAAGTCGAAACGTTTTCTGCAACAAATAAAGTCCAGTTGTTCTGTATTGAACGCCTTTTTTGAATGTTCAGGAAGAACTCAAGTCACCAACTGTGCAAACTGCTGGAAGACCAGTATCAGTCCAGTGGAACCAGTTTGTCGTGAACTGAGTGGGGTCGACCAAAAGACATTACGGCTCTAACTTGCTAAAGTATGTCCACTCAGTTAGCTAGGCATGTTAGGTATGTCTACATGTACACATGACTGAGCATGTGTGTGTCATTAACGTGGATTAGTGAAAATCCATAATAAATTCAATCTTGTGCACCCAAAGCTGGTTTTAAAGACTTTTAATTTGTGAACTCATTCCACCCTGGAAGAATGGTTAAACTGTTTAAAAGCACAAAGTCAACGTTCACTTCTGGTGTATGTACAACATAGTTTGGAAAAATAAAAACAATTTAATCTGCAGGTATGTACCACTTTCCACAAGTAGTCCATGAAGCAAAAAACAATTAGTTGTCTTGAATTCTAAAACTTAGTTTATTTTTAACTTGAATACTGAACACTCCCCACCTTTAAAAATCCCTCCATCATGTTTAAAAATGTCTGGAAACAATGTAGCTATCAACACTGCTTTGCATCCAACAAGTCGCACTCAGAAGATTATTTACAAGATCTAAAGATCAACCACCAAAAGTAACTACAAAGTGTGGATTTAATCACATTAAAACTATTAAAAGAGCTCAAAATGAATAAATTACATAAATTCTTGTGCAAAGGCAAAAGCAGAATGCATTTTTAATCAGTGAAAGTTTAGAGCACAAGCACTTCCTGTCTTCTACCCACAGAATGACATCCCAGCAGAATGACTGCTCACAGTGACGTCCAGTCAGAAGAAGAAAGTACCAAAGTCCCCCCTGCCGTTCCGTTTGAACTGGTTCTCCTGGACAGAAACAAAGATCTGGTGCTCCATCAGGTCCTGCACCGCTCGGCTGCAGGACGCCTCCTTGTTTCGGCTCAGTTGACGGCTGAGCTGCCACTTCCTGCCTGTGACTGAGGCCACGTCTCCATCTGTGCCGATGCTTTCAGACGACTCCGTCTGAACAGGTGTGGGGTTGCTGCTGGTCAGCGTGTCCGATGATGATGATGTGGTGGAGTGTGGATCTGCAGTAGTATCTTCTACAAACAAAAGTACTGTAGTGTTAAATACTTGTTCCGCTGACACTGAACACAACCAGTGATGCGCACCTTCAGTTCTGTCAGCAGGAACCTGGAAAGGTTCTCCATTTCCTGGTTTCACCAGAATCATCCCGAAGCCTTCGTTGTTGTGAATAGCATTGTTCTTCATGGTGATGCATGGCATGCCGTCCAGCTCATTGGCAAAGTCCTGCAGGCGTACACAGTTACACAGCATTCACAATTCAAGTCTTTACAGGGTAGAAACCCTAAAACTAGAAGATTTATTTTAGTTGAACTCTTTCATTATATTTGAAAGTAGGACCAGTTCAGGTGAAACACCTTTATGTGCAGACGTATTGTCATGAAGCGAATGTTAGAAGATGACTCACCACTGACCTGTTTCACATGTCAATAAATCACACAATAGTGTGAATGTTTATGAAGCATTCACTCTATTGTGATCCATTTTTCTTCCGTGCATTTGTCGTTCCACAATTTTTGTGCTACTTCAAAAAAATATCAAAACGTTCAGCTCGTTCAGGACAATCCTGCTGGGACATTTGGTATTACGTAGTGCAGCTTTAGCTTTTTGAAATATTTAGCCTTTTGTCATTTTTTTCCTCATAAAAAATGAATTGAGCTCATTTTACATCCTTCATATCTTTAGATGTGTTTACAACCTTTAACTGCTCCTTTCACATTTTGTTTTTGTTCTGCTTCAGCTTCTTTCAGCTTCCTTGTACGGATTCAAACTTTTTTAGCCAACTTCAGCTGTTTTGTGATTCTTTCAGGTTCTTTCTGCTAACTACAACATTATTAGTCTAACTTCTTTCTGCTCATTTTAGCTTGTTATGCTCCTCTCAGCTTATTTCTACAAGATTACGCTTTTCTGCTATTTCAGCTACTACTTACCGGTTTTATGCAAATTTTAGCTTTGTTGCAAATTTTAGCTTTGTCTGCTAATTCTACAGTTTTTGCACTCATTTCAGCTTTTCTCAGCCTAATTCAGCAAAAATATGCTCTCTCCACTTCATTCTGGTAATTTAAGCTTCTTTCTGTCTTTTAGCTTTTTTCAGCTGGTTTTATGTTAATTTCAACTTTTTTCCAGATAATTTCCACTTTGTGTGTTCATTTCTGCCTTTTTGGTGTGTTCCTTCTGCTTTCTTTTACTAATTTAAGCTTGTTCTACCTTTTAAGTTAGCTTTTTTAGCATTTTAGCTACAGTAATTTCAGCTGTTTTCAGATAGATACAAGTTATTCATGAGAAATTCTGCTACTTTCAGTGAAATTAACTTCTGTTCATTTAAGCTTGTTATGCTCCTTTCAGCTTAATTATGCTAGTGTAAGCTACAGTAATTCTGCTATTTCAGATACTATTTACAGGGTATATGCAGGAATAATGAAGTTAATTTCAATACCTTTTCAAGATTAAAGACCTTCCAAAATAAATTCAAGACCTTATCGTCACTTTGTTTTATTAAGCAACAAATCTTTGATTTACAAAACTGCTGTTGTTTTCAATTACTGTAAATCTGTGAATCTCAAACCTACAACAGAACTGAGATACAGTGGAAAGAAAAAAGTTCAAAAGAAGAAACTGAACCACGACTAGGTTTAAGAAAATATAGCTTAGGTTACAACAAGACTCGTAGCTATTTTAAAGTAACTTGGTTGAACAATGGCGAATAAGAAATAAACACGGTTATTCTCGGCGACAGGCCTCAGCCATTCTTGAAAATCAGGCATCTCCAACCAGGAGTCCGAAAACTTGCATTTACCCATTGTTCTCACGGTCTCGCGGCAACTTATTCGAACACACAGACTCAACTTGGAGATAAAGCAGCCGTGCATGCGCACAAGATAGGCCTAGCCGTAAAGGCTGTTGTAACCTGACACCCTAAATTTGTGCGAAGCGGTTTCCGAATCATCCGCGGTGAGGAAAACAAATATTCGTCATACATACTTTTTGCTGTCAAATTATTTAAAGCTAGAACAGCAAAAAAAATAATACCTCATCAAATCGCTTTCAAGACTTTTTAATACTTTTCAAGACCCTTAATTTTCCCAAAATTGATTTATCAACTTTTAATAACTTTCAAGACCCTGCATATACTCTGATTTAGCTGTTTTTATGCAAATTTTAATGTTTTCAGCTAATTCCACTTTTTTAAGCTAATTTCAGTTCTTTCCACTTCCTTCTAGTACTGTATTTTAATTATTTCTGACTTTTCAGCCATTTTTAATTCTTGCTAATTTCAGCCTTTCTGTAGCTAATTTCCAAATTTTTGTGCACATTTCAGCTTATTTAAACCCAATTCAGCAAATATGTGTTGTTTCTGCATTCTTCTGCTAATTTAGGCTTGTTCTTCCATTTCAGCATCTTTTTAGCTAATTTCAGCTGTTTTTCAGCAAGTTCTTCTGCAATAAACATTCACACTGCATTTTCACAGGAAATGCAATTTCTCTAATGTTATTTTTGATGTAACTCAGCACTGAACCATTAAAACTTTACTGATTTTGAGTGCGTGTTGTCTAATAATTTCATAACATTTGATTAAATCTTCATTAATATACATCCTAAATAGTTTTACTACCGGTGTATGAATGTCTGAATGAATGGGTGGATGGCTGGTATTGTAAAGCGCTTTGGGGCTCCTCACAGGGGGCTGGAAAGCGCTATATAAATAAGCTCCATTTACCATTTACTAATAAACATTTGGAGCCTAAACGTATTTGCACGTCTTAAAAATACTATGTGTGGCCCTACTTTAGTAAAGTGATTCAGTGATCCATTCACCTTGATCAGGATCCCGTCCTTACAGTGATGGATGCCGTTCCCAACCAGACTGCAGACGCTGCCGGGGTAAATCTCCACACCTGCCCCCTGCAAACAGCATCAGGACCCATCACAGCTGGTAAAGGGATGCACGCACGGAGCAAACACAACGTTCTTAAACAGACACGACCCCAGAAACAAACCCGTGAGTCTCAGAGGTCGTCAGGTGATTATTGTGGTGCAGAGCTCACCTTGGAGCCGTACAGGTCACACATGTTCATGGTAAGACGTGCAGATGATCGCACGATCACACCAGTGGTCTCACACTGCAGCACGCAGTTCTCCATGTTCACAGTGCCTTGACGCACACCTGAAAATCAACAAAGCAGCTTTACTTTACCACAGACATTAAAGCACAAGAACACCCAACTCCTTTGTACTACCTGCACATTAGAGCTGATCTATTGTTGAAGCAGCTCACGTGGCAAACACCTAACTAAAGGGTGGGCAACATGTTTTAAAGTTTCAAAGGACCACACGTCCAGTTGAAAAATGGGACACGCCGTCTGCCTCTCGTATCATTTTTTCAAAACATTTCAGTCAGACACCAGCTGCTGTTGTGTGTGCGCATGCAGATCATTGTGTCATGATGGGTTCACTCACACAGAATGCCTCCGATGCCATCGTGTTGGATGAACTTGATGTTGGACAGTCTGACATCAGCTCCTGCAGATTCTACAAACGAGTCACCTTTGGCTTTCATCTCAATCACAACTTCATCAGGAAACCCAAATCCTGGAACACATTAATACGTGACGAGTATTGCTCCAATTTATATTAGTATCATTTTATTATTCGCTTTGCTCATAATCATACAACGGTTTCTACTTTACGTGATGATTCTTTTTTTACTGCCAGCCAACGCTACACAAAATGAGGCGTCAGTGGAGAAAAGAAAAATGGTTTCTCGCTCCTGCTTTAGTGATTTTACCTTCGATGGTGATGGAGTCTGGGATGAAGATGGAGCTGCTGACACTGTAGACTCCTGGGAGAATGATCACCAGGTCGTCCTGGTGACACGCATCCACAGCGGACACCGGCTCTTTGTGGAACTAAAGGAAAGAAACATTTTTACAGATAGTAATGTGCATGCTCAAAGTCAGCATTTTGCAATGCATTGTGGTCTAGAAAGGTTTATGCCTACAGTACTTCTTGTTCTTTAACATCGAATCAGCTTTTATTGGATGTTTGTGTACATTTGTTTACGTCACTGACTATGACCTGCTTATCCGACAAAAAATGTGTACAATTTATTTGAAGTTTCATCTTTGCATTCTCTTTTTTGGCGTGGATCCACACTTAGTCTAAACATTATATTTATTTATCTGTGTAAGCTGAGCACTTCCAACACCTGGAAACATTGCACTTTAAGAAAATGTTTCCATGATAACATTAAATGCAGTAAATCTCTTTATAACACTGTAAATAAAAGTCGATAAGCAGCTGTAAAGAACAACACTAACGTTGCTGAACTTGAATAGCTGAATTAAATATGAAACTATTTAAGGGGTGGTGCCTGATTTTACACTTTAGTAACTACAAAAAAAAATGTATGAGAAGATGGAACAAATATGATTGATCGCCAGGTGAAACGTCTTCTCTCTAAGGAGCACCACAGCATATTAGGCCGAGAGAGAGAGAGAAAAAAGATCAACTAAAACAACCCATCAGCATGGTGGTGGAAGGTTAATGGTTTGAGCACCTTGCAAAACTTGAGTCAAAGACATCTAAATATTAATACAATATTCTATAGTCAAATGTAAAGCCATCTTGGTGATTAGACAGCATGGGTATTGTACAGGTGTGCCTTGGGCTGCCCACAATAAAAGGCCACTCTAAAATGTGCAGTTTCATCACAGTCCAACGCCACAGATGTTTCAAATTTTGAGGGAGCGTCCAATTGGCAGACTGCCTGCAAGAATGTTCATGTTCAGAGATGTTGGCAGAACATCCAACCAGCCTCATCCAACCAGCCTCACAACCACAGACCACATGCAACCACACCAGCCTGTGTTCATCATCCATAAACATACACCTGCCCATACCATAACCCCACCTCCACTACGGGCCACTCGATTCACAACGTTGACATCAGCAAACCGCTCACCCACATGATGTCACACATGCACCAGGATTCATCCATGAAGAGAACACCTCTCCAATGTGCCACACGCCACTGAATGTAAACATTTGCCCACTCAAGTCGGTTACGACGATGGACAGTCAGGTGGAGACCCCGATGAGGACAAGCATACAGATGAGGTCCCTGAGACAGTTTCTGACAGCTTGTGCAGAAATTATTTCTTCATGCAAACTGATTATTGCAGCAGCTGTATGAGTGGATGACCACAGATGATCTCGGAGGTGAAGATACTGGATGTGGAGGGCCTGGGCTGGTTAGTTGTACATAGTCTGTAGTTGTGAGACTGGATGGGCATACTGCCAAATTCTCTGAAACCCCTTTGGAGACGGTTTATGGAGAAATTAACATTCAGTTCACAGGCAACAGCTCTGGTGGACGTTCCTGCAGTCAGCTCCCTCAGAACTTTACACATCTGTGACAATTTGCTGTGTGATTAAACTGCACATTTTAGAGTGGCCTTTTATTGTGGGCAGCCTAAGGCACACCTGTGCAATAGTCATGCTGTCTAATCAGCGCGCGCATTCTTGCATTTTTGGCCAAAATGTAATTAAATGAAAGGAAGCTACATCGCCTCACCCCTCACCAGAAAGAAGCGCAGATAAATGTTGCATTTGTATCAAAAAAACTTTTTTCGTATGCTGCGTCCACACAAATAACTTTCATACACAATGGGGAAAACTGTATTTTCTTTTTGTGAAAAGGTTCAATCCAGACATTAATTGTCAGATTTAAACAATCAGATATCTTTAAGTGACTAGCACTGCACTGTGAGTGTGACTCAGTTTATAGGTGGTGCGTTCCTTCATCCACAACAGGTGTTTGTGTGACTGCAGGCAGCAGAGCTCATCTGGACTAATCTGCACAGCTTATGTTTGGAGTTTGAACTGCTCAAAGCTCAACTTTAGAACTCACCCCATAACATTTTCTGCAGGAATCATTACTGATATAACTTTTTTTAGATACATTTGAAGAGTTTACATTAAACTGATTAACTTGGTGTGTTTCAGCCCCACGGGTCAGTCCTGGCTGTACTGTAGACATGCATGATGTACCGACCTGGATCTCAGTGTCCTCTGAGGAGCACAGGGAACTCAGCCGTGCACTGAGGAGAGACTGGAGCTGGATGATGCTGCAGGACGCCGTCACCACATGAACCACCTTCATACCCGACGCCCTGAGCCCACGGCTCTGTACGCACTGCTGCCCAGAGGTCCCTTTGTAGGCCAGCACATACCTGGACGAGAGCAGAGAGAAGTACAGAAAGCTGGAACGTGTAGGGTATGTGTGAGATGGACACTGAATAACGCACCTCAGCAGGGGGGTCTCGATGATGTGTAGCTTGCGTTTGAATGTCTCCAGCTGGTCACAGAGCTTCAGACCCTCCACCATCGACACGTTGTCCAGCTCTGAGTCCGAGTCAGCACAGAGGCCGCTGCGGAGCTCTGAAAACTGCTGGAAGCACTTGGAGCAGTTTTCTAGTAAGGACTCGTACTCTGCCACCAGGCCGGCTGGAACTCTGTCCTCCAAGATGTCGTAGTAGCTGAGAAGAGATTTTAAAACACAAGTCATCCACATGAGCTAGCACAGGAAGAAATCTGATCAGAAGATCATGGTGTGCTCACAATCTGAGACGAGGCTCCACGCAACGAACAAAATAGTCAAAGTCATCATCCTCGTCTTCCTCGTCCCACTGCCTCCAGATGTGTTTGTAGAAAAACCTACAACAGCAGGATGTCAGAAAGAAACAATACCGTACTCAGACGTGTGTTCTGATCTCCAGGCAGAGAGCCATATTTGAGGAGTCGCACCTGAGGTGCTCGAGGGCCAGAGCAGTCTGGTCAAAGTCTCCAGACTCTTCGTAGACCGCCTGCAGCTCCTGCAGGGGCACTTTGTGCTGAGCGTCTTCAAGGAGAAAGTTCATGGTCTCCTCAGTTATGTCACAGTCGCTGGTGTCACACTGCAGAGGCAGCACTAACTGCACACAAGCCTTCAGATCCTTTAGGTCCAAATCCTTCACCTGAAACACCAACATCATCACTTTCAAAACAGCTGCCAAGAAATATGGTAAACACGACGAAGTTATGCAGAAGGATCTTCCTACAGATAATTAGAAGTTATTTTAAACTAAACTGAGGGACATGATGGTGGCAGCTGTTCTCACCTCCACCACAACATCGAACGCATCAGTGCACCACAAAGCCAACCAGTCACATGGCTCCAACGCCTTGTCCAGGTAGTCCGCTGTGAATGTTTGCACCTCTGAGGGCTTGCAGTCTCCTACAGACAAAACAAGCTGCAGTAAACATACACTTAAACACTGCAGCCTGTGATCATCAGCACTTCTGAAGTTACCGAGCATGTAGTCCTGATACGCTTTAAACCTCTCGTAGAACAACAGGTTGCTGGTCTGGAAGGTGTCAGGCAGTCTGGAGCCTCCACGTGGCTCACATCTCTGCAGCTGGGTCCCAGACTTTTCACTGAAGTGATCTGTGCCACTGTCATCACCATCATCCTCACCTTCATCGTCTTCATTCTGAAACAGAGCTGAGGGAAGAAGCAGGCCCATCACTTCACTGTGGCTGTGTTAGCAGGACGAGCACACATTCAGATTATCCAGGCAGTGTAATAAGTTAAAGTGTATTTGTAAACGTTTGCTTAACAAAACGTTCACAGACTAGCCAGACTGGCTAAACGTAGCTTGTTAGCTTAGCATAATTGGTCATGGCGTGATAGTATATTTTAGTTAGTTTCAATGTAAAAACAAACAAAGTTTAGCATTAACATACTGAACACATTTAAAAAAAAAAAAACTATTTCATACCTTGAACTACTACTTCTACTTCATCAGGGGCCTCTTCGGGGAGGCCGTCCTCTGTGTCGGCTGTAACGGTAGAATCCAGATCAACCACCACCATGTCCGACATGTCGTTAACTATACACGCCACTTCCCGTGCTTCTGACTCCATGACAATTAATTAACAAATATTCTTGTTCGACTAAATAAAACAGACACGCCTTGACGCTGTGTTTCACAAACAGAAAATCAACAGCGTTCTTCTTCCTGTTACTTTCAAAATATCCCGGTCAGCTTCGTGACAGCCAATTATAAGACGAGTTCACAGGAGACCCGCCCTCTTCATCGTGACAGCCAATTATAAGACGAGTTCAACGGAGACCCGCCCTCTTCATCGTGACAGCCAATTATAAGACGAGTTCAACGGAGACCCTCCCTACTCGTGCCTCGGTTTAATGAGCATGCGCAAAGTGCTACTTTAGAACTTACCCTAGATTTTTATTTTTAACAGCCACAACACACATTTTTAAATGAATGGTACACTTATACAGAACTTAAATTTGTGATAAACGCTTTTCATCACCTTGTAAAAGGTTTACGTCTTGTTTTCGTGCAGCCTTATTGGCTACCGCTAGGTGGCAGGCAGCAACTTCGTGGAAACACCAGAAAAGCGTAGAAGAAGAGAGTTGCTAACGCCAACAACATAATAAAGCTAGCTTTCAGGTAAATCGACGACAAATTAACGTGAAACTTAAATGTATTTTTAATTGAAATGTACAAATAAATGTAATTGTCCCCTGTGTATTCTACAATGCGTGTTTTTTATTTTATACGTAAGTAGACTAATGGATAAATCAGTTAGCTTTAGCATGCTAACCATTCTAATCACCAGAGCTATTTTTAACAGATGATATTTAATTATTTAGACCAGGTGATTAGAAAGTTAATGAAGGGAGAATAAAACAGAGCAGTACTAAATGTCCCTTCATTTTGTGAACTTCATATCGAAGGTTGACCATGAAGGTGCATTATTATTATTTGATTACCAGTGAGCCTGGTTTGATAATTCATTGATTCATTAAACATTTTAAGTTAATGTGTTTCTGAACATGACTGGGATATATTTATATGTTTTAAAACTATTTAATCATAACTTGTTAAACTGAATTCAAACAATAGTCAAATGTTTTTTATTAAAGAAAAGTCAGGTCAATGATGCCTCACTAAATGCATGAACGTTGATCAGTGGAGCATCTGATGAATGAAGAAATGAATATATGGATTATTTGTCTTTAAGGCATTAAAATAACTTGAACATTGTGTATGCATGACTCACTTTTGACCGCATAGTATGTCTCATTAACAAAATCTGCTATTTGTACTTAACTGTTAGTAGGCAGATGTGAAAAATTGAGGACTGAACTGAATCTCTATTAAAGCCGTATTAGTTTCTAATATGATTTAGAACAGGCAGATCTTTTCATTTCAGGGCTTGCTTGAATGAGTTTACGGTATATATGCTTTCTTTGAATCTTGAAGTTGATCATTAACCAGCAGTGAGTGGTGGAGTTGTATGAAAGAAGAAGAAAAAAGCAGTCCGGAGCACATAAAACATTAATACTACAACAACAGAAACACCAAATTAATACACACTCCTGTTCTTCACAGTGACCAGACACGGGTTACTCACTGACCTCAGTAACTCTGATTAGAGCTGATTGTGTCCAAAACAGAACAAATGTACTTTCATGCATAAAATGAAGTGCACTCAGTTTCAATTCTAAGGTTTTATATCTTAGATTAAATTAAAAAGGTCATTACCTGGTTACTAGATCTTAATTAAATATGACTTCAAATTAACAACACAGGAAGACAAATTACTCTGTCACTATTTATTAGCCAAATAAAAGCCTAAATGTAGACAATGTAAGTCTCCTACAATGGTGGGACAATAGTTAGTTTATTGAGATTTGTGGGTGTTCATTTCTGCACAGCGCTTTTAATGTCCCACATCTGCATTTCAATTGGGCAGAGGTTTGGACTTTAACTGCATCAACTTTATTCTTCTTTTGTTCGTTTCGGTCATCCTATTGTAGATTTTAAATTGTTATTGAGATTATTGTTCTGTTGTATGACCCAGTTTAGCTTTACCTGTTGGATTGCAAACCAGTGCAAAACAAACACAAATTATTGCCTTTCCACCACCATGCTGACACTTGGTAGCAGACATTTTGACTTTGTCCAAAGAAAATTGGGGCAGAAGTCTTGTGGTTTGTTTAAATGCAATTTTATAAATGTGAGTCAGCAGCAATGCTTCTTTATGAGCACAACGGTTTTTCTTGTGGCAACCTTTCTTGTTCTATTTTTAGAGATTTTGATTAATGAAATCATTAATCAAATCATTAATCTTTGAGATTTTCATTAATGAAAAGTGCGTTATGAATTGAATTCATTATTATTATTATTATTATTTTATAATAGTTCCATCATAAACTTTAACTGAATCCTGTAGAGTCTGAGATAGAGCTCTTGGGTTTTTTGTCGTTTCTATAAACATTGACATATCTCTGCCTGACTTTGGGTTAATTTGCTGTGACATTAACTTTTGGGAAGGTTGATGACTATTTTTTTATATTGAATTCTCTTTTCCACTGGACAGAAGTATTTTCTAAAGTAGATTAGAAATGACATCATAACCTTTCCCACTTATGATCTGCAACAGTTGCTTCTCATTTTCAATGTATATGTCCTTCTTGGCGTTGTGTCAACACACACCTGAATGTTCTAGAGAGTGAAAATGATAAAACATTTTTTATGGAGGCATTCATATTTACTCATAATCAATCATCAGTATATTTGATCAGTATCACCTGGATGCTACTCGCACATAGAATTCCTGTAAATGTAGTTGGACTTGGATTTTACTCACTGCTCTTGCATTTTGATTTACTGTAAAGTAAATAATAATGCATCTTATGTTTTTCATCTAAAAATGTGTTTTATGATTCCTAATATGTAAAACCTTAAAAGTGAAAGAGCGTCTTATTTCCTTTTCTCATATTTGTATGAACTTTCTATCTCGCTCTGATGGATAAACTGGAAATGAGACTTAGTTGTTGCCATGGTAAATGGGATTTTAAAGTCATGCCAGGATAGGATGCTTCGACCTGAATAGAGTCAGTCTACATTATGAAAAAACGTTAGACTGAGTACTTTCTCAGCTGTGTGTGTGTGTGTGTGTGTGAGGGGAGGTAAGCCATGGTGCCAGAAGTACAGCTTTATTTTTTAATTCAGTTGTTTGTAGAATCCAGAAACGTGAGCTGTCTTTTGTTATTTTTAGCCATCACTGTAGTTTTCACCTTCTCTCATCTCCCCTGTGTGTTTTTTTCACCAGAGCTGCAGCAACAGTGCAACGATGTCTCAGAGGAAACGCGCCCTGAACCTCAACCTGGCGTTGAACAGTGAAGATTCAGTCGAGCTGTCAGAGAGTGATGAGTCTGAGCCTGAGCAGCAACCCAGCGACGCGCCCTTTGACTTCGACTTGGACAACAGTGATGATGACGAGGAGGAGGAAGAGGGCTGCGCTCCGGCTGCTGCTCCCACGGCTCAGAGCACATTCACCTTGAGCGGTGGGGGCTCGGCCTTCTCAAACCGCAGCCGCAGCATCTTCGACTGCCTGGACAGTGTAGAGAGACGGACTGTCCCCTCCCTGAACCAGGGGAGCAGCACAGAGAGCAGAAAGACGAGTCACCCTCCGCCCACCTGCTCCACACCACCTCCACCTAAGAAGAGAGGAGTGCCGGACTACTTGGCTCACCCTGAGCGCTGGACACGCTACAGTCTGGAGGACGTGGCTGAGACCAGCGATAAGGACAACAGGAGGGCGGCTCACCAGTTCCTGTCCAGTCTGAGGCAGGAGAGTAAACCCGACTCCCCCAGTGACGCCGAGCAGAAGATGATCTTCTCCAGACGCAAGCGACCGCTGATGGAGCAAACTGCTGCGCAGGAGTCATCTGATCAGCAGGGGAAGGAGTTACAGCTCAGTCACCTGGAGGAGGAGGAGGAGGAGGAGGAAGGCAAAGAAAGAAAAGAAACTGGAGAGCAAATCACTGAGAAGAATAAACAGAGGAAGAAGGATAAAGAGGAGGACTTGAGTGGAGCTGTGGGTCCAGCAGAGGAGAAGAAGACGGAGGAGTCGGGTCTCAGCAGCGTCACCTCTTTCAGGAAGACAAAGAGGAAGAACTACAGAAAGAGCACAGGGCAAGAGCAGGAGTGACTACAAACCTAGCAAAGACCAACCAGTTGGTATGTTCATGTGTCAGATGTGTAAATGTATCATCTCTTAAAGTTTATTTACAGTAAACACCATGTTCAAACATCTGCCAGACTGAAGGTTTCACTTGATTTTTGATCATGTTTGAATTTTAATTTTTCTCTGGTGCCTGCTAACGTTTAGTGAAATTTACAGTCATGACAAAGGTGAGGAAGATGTGTAACCCAGCTGTGATGTGTGTGCATTTCTTTTTTACACCTTTCTGTTGTTGTTGTTTTTTTTCTCTCTGTCAGATAAACAATAAAGTTGAACACAGTGTGGATATTTACAGTGTTGGATTCAAGTGTCATGTTCAGAGGGAATAAAACATGAGAAAAACATGATCCGAGATGTATTTTTATATCAAGATCAGTGTTCTTTTCATTTATATGTTGGGGGTGGGACTTAGAACCTGTTGAACAAGTTTATGGAGATATTGGTCTTGATCCAGCTTCGAGTTTTAAATTACCAAAGGTTCAGTTTTCTTTACCAGGCAATGGTAGCTCAACTGCGTTATTTAATAAATGTTTTGTTTATTACTATTAAAAAATACAAACTTTTCTGTACAACTTTACTAATATATTATATACTGTATCTGATCATCTAAGAGGAGGAAATTACAAAATACTTCATTTTATAAAAGGATACATAAGACAGGATTCATAATACTGATAAGTGTGATGCAGCAAATATAAATTTGTCAATCTGGTAATACAAAAACTGGGTTCAGACGTGTTATCTTGAAGCAACAGTATTTACTTTTCTCTACCGTTTTCAGGTTGTGTCATTGTCTTATTGGTGTAAAATGTTTTCAGAAATCAAGTCTACATCTGTTCATGTTCAACAGTACGGTGTGTTTAACAGAATATCCACGTATCTCAGAGGAGTGACACTAAGGGAGTGTTAAACTTATAACAGGAACTTATCATGGTAACCTCATGGGAGGACATGGTCCCATTGAAATCCAAAGACATCGTATTTATTTAAAAGTTATTTGGTTCAGTGATAAGTCAGATTTGGAGTAGTTCGTTCCTGCCACTACAAACTCAACTCTCTGCACATTGAACGTTATGGGTTGAAGGTGCAAACACACCCATGGTTTGCCAAAAGCAAAGGCGTGTGAGGTTTCTAAACCAGACTTTTTCTTTGCTCCTTGAGATCCTGTCCATGAACACCAGACTGGAGACGAGCAACAGCCTTGGTGGATTCCAACCCTCACAGGAATGAGCTCAACTTTCTTCAGAAATGTGAACACAAGTCTTGCTTTGGTTGCATGTGAAGTGACACAACCCAGAGACGCCATACTCCCTCTGCAGCCCATAAGTGATTACAGGGCCATGGCTCCAAATCCAAAAAAATTCATGTGGACTGGACAATCAAGCTCTCACGAACCCCTCAGCAACTTCACCAGAGAGACGAGCTGGTTCACTGTTTCATGACCCAAGCCGTCTTTCAACACTAAAGCAGGACTATTCAACTAAACTGCTCAGGGGGCACGGTTTCTGAAAGACAACAGCTCGGGGGCCGGACAGCCAGAAATTAAAGTTAAAAAAAAAAGTTTACAATGATATGTTACATTTTTTAAACTGTTTATTTTATTGCATTGAATCATAAATGCAATAAAACAGAACCCCTCCAAAAAAAACAATACACATAAAGGAAAAGATTTTTTTTTTTTTAAATGTGCAGGAGAGGTCATAAAAACCCAAAATGGGCTACACAAAAAAATCTATAAACTTTGTTTTCTTTTAAATACAGATGATGTTGTACAGGCTTCACTTACCGGTTGTTTTAAACTGTTCCACAGCACTTGTCAATAGATACATTTTAAAGAATGTAAAAAATAAATGAATAAATATAGCCTATAAATCTGGACATCTATTCTGTAGATGAGTGCTGAAGTCCTGTTTATTTTTTTATTATTCATTATTCTTTATTTATTTATTACATTTTTTTGGATTTACCATCCTGTACAACTGAGAGACCCTCGTGACCCAAATGGAAGAAGCGGGTACAGATAATGGATGGATGGATGTACAACTGAGAATCCACACCAGCTTATTGTCACTAGATGGTGCAGCAGTGACAGCTCAGGGCTGCAGATTCTAATGAGTATACAGTACATAACTCTGTATACTGTACTCTGTATACTGTACTCTGTATACTGTACTCTCATATCACTTATAGACTACACCACTGGTAAATGGTAAATGGACTGTGCTTATTTTAGCACCTTTAGATACTCAAAGCACTTTGCAATACAGTCTGTGCACTCATTTACCTCCACACACACATTCATAGAGCTCTGGGGCCTCATGTATCAACCATGCGTGCGCACAAAAACATTGCGCACGTCACTTTCCACGCAAAGTGGCGTATGTATCAAATCTGATATGAACGGGAATATCTGCGCATCCACGTAGAAATCCACGGCTGCTCCCCTGTTGGCGTACGCACGTTTCTGTGGTTATTGTTCCTTTGGCGACACTTACAGGTGATCTGTGAAACCGTGTCCACGATGTGAAAACAATCATAAATCCCACCAAACACACATGATTAACGATTATTACATCCACATGGACGCAATTAGATGAGTGGATATAAAAGCATGCGCCAGATAGTGGCAACAATATTGACAACAATGAGATGTAATTTCTTTAAATAAGAAGTTAACCAAGCTGTATTAACACGCCTACGTTTAGGTCAGTGGGTAAAGCGCTTGCCTTTAGTTCCAAAGGTCGTGAGATCGACTCCCGCATGGTACAACGTTTTTCTTTTTTTTTTCGTTCCAGATTGAAATACACATGAAAACTATTTACAAAACAATAAATCGTCTGCTTCCTTTCATTTCATGTATTGTTCTATTTCTTGTTGTTTCATTCAATAGTTTTCCTGTGGTCTTTAAATCTGGAATGAAAAAAAAAAACATTGTACCAAGCGGGAGTCGATCTCACGACCTTTGGGACGAAGGGCGGGCGCGTTCGCCACTAAGCTATACAGGCATGTTAGATCAGCTTGGTCAACTTCTTATTTAAAAGTGGATGGTTTGTTTTGCACTGTGCGTGCCGAATGAAGCCTTTTTCCGTGCTTCTCTGCCTCACTCAGAAGTGATTTCTGTTCACAGTCCGTGAAGTTCCTCTTTTTTCCACGTTCCGACATGGTTTGCAATGGAGCAGAGACGACATTCCTGTCGTGCATGGCATATTTGAATGACTTTGCATATTCATACGGAGGCGTGTCAAGGGCGGAGTCGGCCACTCTCTCATGTGCGCTGAATTCCACGTTGATTGTGTTGTACATAAGGAATGTGCGTGGATTCCGGTGTACGCACAGTTTGATAAATCTGGATTTTTTTGTGCGTGGACACTTTTCTGGATTTGTCCGTACGTTACTTTTCAGTAAGAAATCTACGCAAGTCTTTGTACATGAGGCCCCAGGTCTCTACAATCTGTAAAGACTAATCAAATTCAACTTTATTGTCAGAACTGCAATATGTACAGGACATACACAGGATTGAAATTGCTTTTCTCTCAGTCCCTCGGTGCAACAGTAACCATCTAAACACTAAACACTAAAACATTTAATAAACATAAGCATAAAATAGTAAAAGTGTAACACTGTCCTGAGTTTTTGCATAGTAGTATAAAAAAGTATAAAAAGTATATCTATAAAATAAACTGAAGGTTCTAGCATTGACATTTGCAAAGAGTGGCACAGCAGCATATGAGTTAATGTACACAGTATATGTATGAGGTAGTTGATGTTGGTATAGAGGCAAAGTGGCATATGCAGTAAGGCACATAAGGCACATTGGGCATCCTTAAATAAGGCTGGTCAGAGAATACTGTATATGTATCAGCAGTAGTGTAGATATAAAAGTAGTGTAAATGTAAACAGTAGTAATAAATGTAAACAGTAGTAAATGTAAACAGTAGTAATAAATGTAAACAGTAGTAATAAATGTAAACAGTAGTAATAAATGTAAACAGTATTAATAAATGTAAACAGTGAATGTAAACAGTAGTATGACTATAGGCAGTGATGTAATACAAACATTAGTGCAAATATGAGAAGTAGTGCAAACTGAATGAGCACATGACCGAGAGTTTAGTGAATAACCCGTTTGATGACACAGAGTCCAGTGTTAAAATCTTTGTACTGTATTGTGTGGTAATGTGTGAGAAAGTTTTTTGTGTTAAGGCAGTTCAATCAGTGTTTAAGATCACATCCATATGCCGATGGGACACACATGGGAGACAAGGGGTTCAATGTCTTGCCCAGGAACAATTCAGCATGTAAATTGCCTCTGACGGCAAAGCTCCTGCATGTCTTTAAGGTGCAAAAACTCCTCCAACACAATAAGATGGTCATTCAAGGAGGAGACATTAAGAACACAATGTACAGTATTTTTCGCAGCTTTTTATCATTTTTTCATGGCCTGCGACCTATATTCAGGTGCGACCTATATATGGCTTTTTATAAAATAAGCTGATTTGTAATAATTTATTAACAAAAATTAAACTGAGACACACTCTTACAATAATGTCAGCTAACAAATATATATTTTTAGGTGTTTATCCTGCTAAAATTATTCATTTATTAAAGAAAAGTTCAGCTCAGACACATATTTGCTATAATTTTTTATCAAACAATTAATTGTTTTTAAGTGTTAATCTTCTTAAAAGCCTTGCTGTGCGCTCCTGTGGAAGATACATTTGCAGCAGAGCTAAACACGGTCCACATTTTGATGTAGTTCAACCTATATTCAGGTGCGACCTATTTATGGATTTTTCCAATTCTTTGGCAATAATTGGACAATGCGACCTATATTCGGGTGCGACCTATAGTCCAAAGAGTACGGTACTTAAATGTAGACATAATAATTTTTCCATCACCACAAATCACAACCAACCAATTCTTAATTAGGCAGTTTACATTGTTTACCTGCCAGTTATTGGCTTATAATTACAGGAAAAAAAATCCAAACGAGGACTGTCTTTCTGAGGAAACTGATGACTGATATTTCAGACAAAGACCTGTTACAAAAAAAAACCTGTTTGTGACTTTAAACACTGAACTTCTACAGAATGACAAGCAATCAGTCACTCAGATCAGACGTAAACTCACCCCTCCCACCACATACTAATATTTTGAACGAGTGAATTCATTGAATTCATTAACGCAGAATGAGCTCAGTAAACATGCTGAGCTGAAATCATTACTGGGATTTTAATTTGATTAAAAATCTTTTTCCAACATTGGGAAAACAATAACATTTAGTTATTTTTTTTGCATATATTTATTTACTTTATTTATTTATAGCCTGTTTTGTCTCAGTGTTTTATATTTATAGTATATTTTTATAATAACACATGCTGATATAAAATCACTTGTGGGGGAGGATAAAAACTAAATTCAGGCCTTTAACTTGGTTTGATTAGCACAAAAAAAATTCCCACAGTATTCACATATTAAATAAATATTGTGCCATTTTGATATTGTGTTCTGTTTGAAGGTTATGAGCAGTAGCTTGTTTGTTGTAAAGGTTTTTAAACAGCTTCAGGTTTGTGAAATAAAGTAAAGTGCTGACTTTGTGAATTACGGCCATCCACAAAGTCATCACCTTCAATTAAAAAAATGTCATATTTGTTCATGCAAGCATTTCATTATATATAATAAAGGATATAAAATGGAAGATAATAAAAATACATTTAGTAAAGTTAGTGATAAGCTAGTCTAAAATATATACTGTATATCTCATCTCAATCATCCATCCATTATCTTTTACCCGCTTCTCCCATTTTTGGGTCATGCCCAGCAATCGAGGGGCGGGGTACACCCTGGACGGGTCGCAAGTACATCACAGGGTTCATCTCAATCATTTCATTATATATACAGTATACAAACATCTCATATTCTCAATCATTCCATTAGGAGTGGTGGCACAGAGGTTAGAGAAGATGGGCCTGTGATTGGAAAGTCATAGGTTCAACTCCCGGAATCGTCAACATCAAAATGTGGGTGGAAAAAGGTGAAACACCCACACCTGCCTCCACCCTCATTTGCCCCATGGCCACTGAGCAAGGCCCTTAACCCCCACCATCTTCTCCCAAAAACAGGTTTCTCTTGAAAATGAGTTCTCATGACTCAATGAGACCTGTATAAATAAAGGGTAACTAAAAAAATAATTATCGTGGAGAGGACAAGTATTTGATACACTGCTGATTTTTCAGGTCTTCCCACTTGCAAAACATGTAGAAGACTGTAATTGTTATCATAGGTACTCTTCAACTGTGAGTGATGGAATCTAAAACAAAAATCCAGACAAATACATTGTATGATTTTTAAACAATTAATTCCCATTTTATTGTGTGACATAAGTATTTGATACACCAGAAAAAGGAACTTAATATTTGGTACAGAAACCTTTGTTTGCAATTACAGAGATGAGACGTTTCCTGTAGTTCTTGACAAGGTTTGCACACACTGCAGCAGGGATTTTGGCCCACTCCTCCATACAGATCTCCTCCAGAGCCTTCAGGTTCCGTGGCTGTCGCTGGGCCACACGGACTTTAAGCTCCCTCCAAAGATTTTCTATTGGATTCAGGTCTGGAGACTGGCTAGGCCACTCCAGCACCATAAGATGTTTCCTACAGAGCCACTCTTTAGTTGCCCTGGCTGTGTGTTTTGGGTCGTTATCATGCTGGAAGACCCAGCCACGACCCATCTTCAGTGCTCTTACTGAGGGAAGGAGGTTGTTGGCCAAAATCTCACGATACATGGCCCCATCCATCCTTCCCACAATACGGTGCAGTCGTCCTGTCCCCTTTGCAGAAAAGCATCCCCAAAGAAGGATGTTTCCACCGCCATGCTTCACGGTTGGGATGGTGTTCTTGGGGTTGTACTCATCATTCTTCTTCCTCCAAACATGACGAGTGGAGTTTAAACCAAAATGTTCTATTTTTGTCTCATCAGACCACATGACCTTCTCCCATTCCTCCTCTGAATCATTCAGATGGTCGTTTGCAAACTTCAGACGGGCTTTGACATGCGTTGGCTTGAGGAAGGGCACCTTGCGTGCACTGCAGGATTTTAATCCTTGACGGCGTAGAGTGTTACTGATTGTTTTCTTTTAGACTGTGGTCCCAGCTCTATTCAGGTCATTGACCAGGTCCTGCCGTGTAGTTCTGGGCTCATTCCTCACCTTCCTCAAGATCATTGATGCTCCACGAGGTGAGATCTTGCATGGCGCCCCAGACCGAGGAAGATTTTCCGTTATTTTGCATTTCTTCCATTTCCTAATAATTGCACCAACAGTTGTTGCCTTCTCACCAAGCTGCTTGCCTATTGTCCTGTAGCCCATCCCAGCCTTGTGCAGGTCTACAATTTTATCCCTGATGTCCTTACACAGCTCTCTGGTCTTGGGCATTGTGGAGATGCTGGAGTCTGACTGATTGAGCATGTGGACAGTTGTCTTTTATACAGCTAACGAGTTCAAACAGGGGCAGTTAATACAGGTAATGAGTGGAGAACAGGAGGGTTTCTTAAAGAAGAAGTAACATGTCTGTGAGAGCCAAAATTCTTACTGGTTGATAGATGATCAAATACTTATTTCACACAATGAAATGGAAATTAATTATTTAAAAATCATACAATGTATTTGTCTGGATTTTTGTTTTAGATTCCATCACTCACAGTTGAAGAGTACCTATGATAACAATTACAGTCTTCTACATGTTTTGCAAGTGGGAAGACCTGAAAAATCAGCAGTGTATCTAATACTTGTTCTCTCCACTGTATATATACACACATACATAAGTATACATACATGCGTATATATATCCATCCATCCATCCATTTCCGTCCGCTTATCCGGGGTCGGGTCGCGGGGGTAGCAGCCTAAGTAGGGAGGCCCATGCTTCCCTCTCCCCAGCCACTTGGAGCAGCTCCTCTGGGGGAATCCCAAGGCGTTCCCAGGCCAGCCGAGAAACATAGTCCCTCCAGCGTGTCCTGGGTCTTCCTCTGGGTCTCCTCCCGGTGGGACAT
>JBBPBX010035916.1:12084-24084 GCA_038048925.1 Garcialebias charrua | reverse complement strand
TATATATATATATATATATAATTTCTGTTTTGCCTCATGGTTTAAATTTCACTTTCCAAAACTGTGTTTGACTGAGTCTATTCAATAAATAGAGAAGAATAGTTTTAAATAATCTAGGTGCATTGCAAAGAGACTTTAATGCTCGACGTAACTTCCGTTCAGTTGTTTATTACAAGGTAAAAAAAAAAAAGGCCTGGAATCAATCTGAACAAAAGGAAAATCATGTTATATTTTAAAAGGTTCTCTGCTGGTATGAAAGATGACGTCAACAGCTGAATTTAAAAAGCACTGGCACACACTGCACTTGTAAATATTGATGTGTGGGCAACACTGCTGGCCTTCAATGGAAAAGTCTTTAAGAGCTTGAATAGTTATTCACTAGATAAATGCAAAAGTAGTGCATAAGTGATGTAAAATTATGGCAAACTTATACAAATGCAGATGAGGACACCTAAATGATCTGGAACTGTTGGAGAATTGCTCAAATTGTATCTCATCTATTCCTCTTGAATTCTGGTAACTTCACATATAACATATTTATTTAAACAACATCCAACACCTTTATCGCAGCTTCAATTAGCTGAGGAAACGAAAGTCACACTGCAAGCTAGTGGTCAAGCCAGTTGCAAAAGGAATGAGAATATATGTTTTAAAGCCGTTTTAGAAAACAAAATAACACTCAAAATCATCATGTACGGTAAGTGAACATTTTTTAAATGTGTTTTTTAAAAGTATTGCATTAAAGCTATTAAATGTTAATCTGATCACCTCACACTCATTACGACAAAGCACAAATGAAAATACCAACAAACTGTCAGAAATCTGTAATATAAGCTATTTTTGAGTCGACACTGTAAAAATACACTTTCTGGTTTAGTTTAAAGCTGCTGTCTGAGCAGCGGTAAATCAACACAACAAAATAATTATTTTGCTACTGCCCTGAACCATAGACTACTGGTGGAAATGTCACAGACCCAGGGCTCAAACCTTTTAGCTTAATGAAAAAAGCTTTATTTGTATTAACCATCAAATTATTAAATTAATATCCTAGCAACAAACCTGATCCTTTGTCTTCCCTTCCCTTTCTCTGACATGGGTGGTGACAATCCTTTCAGTTTCCTCTCTCAGTCTGGGGTAGGAATTGAGCTGCAAGGCAACACAATACATGTAACTGCAGCATTACACATAGAAATGCACACAAACACACGCACACACACAGGCACTTATACGAGAGCTTTAGCTTAATAAGACTTACCAAAATATCAGAGAAAAACAGGAGTGAGAAGTGAAAATAAGTAGGAAACAAAGAAAAGAGTAAACAAAATGTCAAGTGACATTTAAGTGCCACACATTTTCAGGCAAACACTAGTGAACACACACAGATTTTTAACACACAGACACTGATGTGTTGAGACACGTACTATCAGTCAGGGATGACTCTGTTAAAAAAAATCTAAAAAATATTTAGACAGGAATATAGAAGAGCATAAATATTTAAGACAAGCCAATACATTTCAAACCATCATCCCTAGCTGACAGTAAAGTTTGAAAATAGTTCATGTTAGCGATGACAGGATGGGAGAGGACAGACAAGTGTGAAACAGGCAGCAAAGATAACGTTTTGCTGGGTATTTGGTATTTCTTGCTGTGCAGTGCTCCTTTTTGTCCACAAGATGGTAGTGGAGTACTGCTTTTCTCAAAACAAGATGGCCGTGCCCACAGAGCCCATGAGTTGCTAGCATCATCTCTGAACAACCCTTCACATCAGTTTTCCCTCCAGTTCAGCTGATAACAGCATGTCATTTTACTCTGGGTCAGTGAGAATGCATAGCCAGGCTCAGCTCCGCCCACAGACCAGGCTAGCTCTCGGGGAGGAAGGAAAAGAGGAAGCAGCATGGGGGGAGGGGAAGAATAAACACCAGCCGATGCCGAGGTCAAACTATGTGGGAGATGGTCATCGAAATTTTAAGCCGTGCTTAAAATTTTATACTTAATGGAGTGAATAAAATGGGGACAGGACAGAACACTTCAGGGGCTATGATAACAGACTGGCAAATGAAGTTTGGTGGCGACTGTGCTGAGGAGTAAATTGTTCCTGAATGGCAGCAATATACAATAATAATGAAAATTCCTTTTTATGTGACAACATTTGATCACGAGTGTCCCCCGTTACCTTGATGGTACACTTCATGGTGACTGCCGTGAGTTCAGACACCACAAGATCCACACATTTGAGGCTGGGCTCTTTGAGTTTGAGGATCTGCTTTTTGACAATCGCCTCAAAAGCCAGGTCAGGGGTGAAGAGCCCCGTTCTGGAAGGTCATGGGATCAGTTTGCATTTTGTTGTCGGGGTACAGAAACAAACGGGTACGAATAAGGGAAAGAGAAATTTGGAAAACAGGAAGGAAGAAGGAGGAGGAAATAAAAAGAGAAAAAGAGTTTGTTGTGTTAGTCATTTTTAATTGAAGACAATCAAATCAGAGGAGGACAAGCCACAGGGTTTTCACTTTCTCGGCAAACCATCTCCTCCCATAATTGGTCAAAATGGTAGAGGCCTACAACTTAAAGACAACATATAGCTTATAGCACGTCTGGTTACGATGGCTAGTTTAGATGGTTTAATGTAACGAGTTGTGAAACCTGCAGCCTGTCCAGAAGAAACCAGAGATGCTCAACCAATAAACACCTCTTATCCATGACAACACGTCACCCGTCACAACACTCCACAACACGACAGCGCTGCCTGCACACAGAGCTCGTGGGGCTGGGCTGGGCAGAGAGCAAACCACACAGAACTTCTCTTTTTCTAAACACAAAATCTGACTTTCACGGATGTTACAGGGCAACCCGCTGCTAATGTTCTGTGACAGCGTACCCTTTGCCAAACCCATGTTTGCCTACGGCTTGTGTCTCGGCCGAGTCGGGAGATGCTGGACACTTGCAGTACCTTGTTGGTGCCCTGCCTGACTGTGTTGATGAGCTCCTGAATGACCAGATCGATACATTTGAGACAGGGCGTTTTCAGCTTAACAATCTGCTTTTTCACGATGGCCTCAAACGCCAGGTCGGGAGTGAACAGCCCCGTTCTGAGGATGAACAGAAAGACAGAGGCGCGGTGGCCGACAGATGGAACAGTTAACAAACATATGGGTCAGAGTAAAAATAAAAAATACAAACGTACAGACAATGAGCCAGAACGACAAAACAAGTGACAGCAGAAATCTGAGGCTTCAAACTATGACAAAATAAAACCCTGACAATCGAGATGAAAAGGCAAGATGAGGTGCCAGAGATGGGCAGTGAACTATAAATGTACCACAAGATTTGACAGACAGGAACATTTTCCTAAGGAATGCAAATGCACTGAACAAAGATTCACATTACGCAACACCTTAGAAAAACTGAACACTTTAGACGAAAACAGAAAAGAAGTGGGTGGTTTAGCAGTTAGAGGACTGAAGGAGACGGTAGAATAGAAAACTTATACCAGCAGAAATTATTGAGATACATCTGTTTGAATTAATATTGAGTGAAAAAAAAGTATGTAGCAGAGCTAGAGCTTTGATGAAAAAAAAATGCAGTATTTAAAGTCAGAAACTTATTACATTGATTCGTTGACTCGTGTACCACTTTAGCTGAATGATACTTGCCTGACACCGTGGACATTTTTAATTGCATGGCTGATTTCCCTCCTTAGCTCCTTCTCATCAAATACAATCTGTGGGACAAAAGAGACAACAGAAACCTTTAACAAACCTCACAGTATATATACTTTTGCACAACGTCAACAATCCAAACTCTCATCAATAAAGGGATGTAAATATCTGCGTTAACCTTGACTAGCTCGAAGGGGAAGCGTTCATGGAAGATTCGGTTTATCCTGGCACCACCCGACAGCTCATTAGTGTCCACCTGGTTCCCAGAGCCTTCAATACATTTTTCAAAGTCTACACCAAATTGCTGCACCATCCTGATTAGACACAAAAGATGAATGATCTGTGAATTTTTCTCTTTCTACTTAATAATCCATTAGGAGCAAATGTAAAATGCTTGTACCAGTACATTCCATCCACACAGGATGTATTATCTGTATGCTTTATCTTTAGAGTTTGCATTTTCAACATGCTTTATAACTATATTTAGTACATTTCACTTTTTGGAAATCCATAGAAATAATATTAATTTTAGATAAAACTACTACAGTATAAGAACTCTTTTCTGTAAATCAAAGGTGCAAAAAACTGAAACTACACTAACTGCAGCATAATGTGCTGCACAAGTTCAAAAGTGGCATACTTAACAGGAGCTACAAAGCAAATGAAAATAAAAAATGATGCACTCACTGCAACAATGCCTTTGTCTTGCGAGTTGGGTCATCTGGACGGAAATTTTTGTACTCCTCCACCTCTTTTTCCAGGGAGAGGAGTTGACTCTGCAGCTTGCTGCGCAGACCAGGCAATGTATCCCTGATGTGATTTGTCAATTGCTATGGACAAGTAAAAAGAGATATTTAAGGAAAGTATGACATGGCACGATGAAGAAAATAAACCAATATCATTTAAAAACAAACGCTGATGAATGCAGACCTGGTTAAGTGTCCTTTGTAGATGTGGGGTGCCCATACGGTCTGCCATGTGTCTGTAGCCTGGGTGCGACAGGAAAAACTTTCTTTCTGCAGCCAAAGCAGCACGGATGTCTTTCTTCCCATCAATATCTTTTTGACTCCGGTTCACCACACCAATGTAACCTAAACACAAAACGTTGCACAGTTACAAAGCTTGTGATACGCAAAATAAATGTCTGTTTCTGGATGTGATGTAATGCCTACCTCTTCGCAGTGGCAGCAGTTTATTTTCAAGGATGTCCCTCGCATCAGTGCCTTCATCCATTAGGTCCAATTTTGTTATGACACCAATGGTACGCACACCTGGAAATAATAAAATAAAAAGGAGATACGTTCACACCTAAATTATTTACTGGCAAATGTAAAAGCTTGGTACTTAAAAGTTTATTGCTGTAACATTTCTAAGCAGCTGTAAAGATTTGTTAAGAGATTAAAATGTTGACAAAAAAGCTGTAGCTAAATAAATGGGAAGTAATAGTGATCAGATTGGGTCAAGATTTTACTGATAATGTAGAATTGGAGGCCTGATATCTCCATGCTGACTGATGCTTTACCTTGTGGGTCAACCTCCTTGGCAATCTTCAAAGCGTCTGAGTTAGCTAGGTCAGTATTTGCAGGAGTGACTGCCAGGATTAAACAGCTCTCCTTGGTAATGAACTGCATCAGCATTTCTCTGATTTGATGCTCGATGTCTTGTGGCTGATCTCCTACAGCAATCTTGGTCATCCCCGGGAGGTCAATCAGGGTCAGGTTCAGGACTGGGTTACAATTAACAAGACGTTACAAAATTAGGAAAAGTATTTTTTCTTGTCTTTTGTGTTTAAATACAAACGCACAGAGAGTATAATAGTATATCACATTCTGTCAAGTTTTTTACGACACCTTTTCCTCCAGTGAATTAGTTCGTTTTTATATTACCCGTTAAAGTGTCACATCATTAACTGAATTTAGTGTTTGATTGAACCGTAGTAATGATAAATGGAAAACCTCATTACCCGTTAGTAAATTTTAAAAGTTTTACCAAAATCGCACACTACTCGAGGATCTTGTTTCCTGTAGTATTTCCCAGCTTAGAACTCCTCACAATATTCAGATTGTAGTACAAACAATACTAACTAGATCAAGGCAGAAAAACGTCTCAGACTGGTTTCATAAAACAAATTGTGAAGGTTTGTTTGTCCCTTATTTAACCATAAAATTGTTCAATGCAAATATTCAATAGCCTGACTCTCCACATATCAGACAAATGTTACTTTAAAATTTTGTTTAAAAAAATTACCGATTTGACTAACTGTATAAAACCACTGAAATAAATCTTACTAATCTACGGTAAGTAAGTTGTCCTAAAATTAACCAAAAGCAAATTGGTTATGATGAAATGTGTGATTTTAAATAGACGCGTCTATTACCATTTGGCGAATAAACCCTCAGGTTAATGGGGATAGGAGAAATGCCTTTATTGGATCCTGTGATTCTGTCGGTTTCTGACTCGATTTCCGACCGCACTTCATCAAAATCCACAAACTTCTTTCCTTTGCAGTGAAGGAATTCAGCATATTCTACACAGAGGGGCAGAGAGGAATGTACAAGACGTGAGTAGAAACAGAGGGCATGAAAAGAATGAACAGGGAAAAGAAGAAATTTGAATTTAAGAGATGGCCAGCATACAGCGTGCCAAGCTCGAGGCTCTGTGATAGAGGGGTCATGTGCAGAGCAGTGATGAAAGAAAATCGGGATGTGTGAGCACAGGACAGGCGTACTCACCTGCTATATTATTGACCAGCTGCAAAATGAGAGGTCTGCGAGTAACAATGCCTGATCCTCGAGGAAGAAAGTCCCTGAGTGAGAGAGACAAATGAGACAAAAGGAATAAAAATAAAACACCAGAAATGTGAAAAATAAAAGAAATAGGGGAAAAAATGTATGCATAAAAACAGGTCAGGAAAAAATGGTGTGGACATACAAAGCAACAAAAAAAACATATTTCATTAAAACAAAATAAGACCGATCTCAGTCCTTTTCCTCACAGCATGGCCTCTGATCAATTGATGGGAAAAGAAAATTCACGCAACAAACAACAACTCAAATGTGACAATCATTTTCTCTCATTTAACATTTGTCCAACATCAGCACCAATTCTTGAAAAAAAAAAAGGAATATAAAATTAAATTCTCATATATTTCACACTTCAATGTCAACAAATCACCATATGCTGAAGCAAACAGATCCATGTTTTGATGTAAAAATCATCACAATACCATCAGTAAAAAATAAGACATTTGATATTTGTGAAGCATCTCTACAATTGTTTTTTTTTTTATAATTTGAGGAATTGTGTGTTCAAATCACACACACTAGGACCATTTGCTCATTAGGGTTCTGATTTGGTTTTTTTTTTTTTTTTTTTTTTACAGCTAACTAGGTCTTGGTCAATTCAAGTTCTACTGATTTGAGCAACAATCTTTATAACCATCCATCCATTATCTTTACCCACATCTTCCTTTTCAGGTTGCGGGGGACACTGGTGCCCTGTCCAGCCATCATGTGCAAGAGGCAGGGTACCCCCCAGACAGGTCACAAGTCCATCACAGGGCCACATAGAGACAAATGAGACAAACAGCCATTCACTCTCATTCACATCTATGGACAATTTAGAGTTAGCAATCAGCCTAACATGCATGTTTTTGGTCTGTGGGAGGAAACCAGAGTACCCGGAGAAAACCCACACATGCACGGAGAGAGCATGCAAACTCCACCCAGAAATGACCCCGGCCAGGATTTGAACCCGGGCAACCATCTCACTGAGAGGCAACAGCTCTACCGACTGCGCCATCGTGCTGCCCTGTTTTTATAACATTATTTAAAATTTACTATAATGTTTGATTAAGCTAATTTAAGACCATACAGCACTGATCATGGATGTCTTTTTTGTTTGTTTTGTTTATTTTATTAAATCACTGACTGTTCTTCTTCTCATGCTACAGTTTATGCAAATAAATGCAGAATGTGTTTGTGGTCACAGGAAAAAATTGACAAGTTTGAAAAGTTCACGTGCTTAGTAAAAGGGTCAATGGTCAATTTTGTATCAAGGTTTCAATGACAAAAAGCTGCCAGCCCTAATGTTAGCAGCTGCAACAATACGCAAATAATTATTATTGCTATCCGTTTGTCATAGGTGCAACCAAGCAGCTGGTTCAAAATGTGTCACATTTTACACCTGCCTAAAGATATCGCTGAAGTTTAGATGTAAATAATAACTGAAACTGTCATGATGTTAAATCAACAAGAAATAAAATATCTGAATATTGGTTACTAAATTTAGGGCAAAACTAATTAACTATACTATGGTATGTGTCACAGCCAGACAGGATGAAAATGCTTACAAAAGAGGACAAGCAAAACAAACAGTAGCAGTTTCAATTGTCAATATTTTCAACAACCCATACAAAAGAGTAGATCTTCAGTATTTGCTTCCACTCCACCTTCAATCACTGTGTTCATTCATCTTGAACACAGAAATCCTGCAGGTGCTTAAATGGGTACAATAGGCTCTGCCGATAACTTTTGAAGGTCAAATTATGGAGAACAAACGTTTCATCTGCACAGTTAGTCATTTAACTACCGGCAATCGCATTCCTCAGAACACAAACAGGAATGCTGGTTAATGGACTGCATATAAATATTCGCAAATGCTGCTTTCGACTCCATTTGTTAACACTGTTGACTTTTACTATTCTAAATATAAATCTTATTTTGCTGTGCTATTTTATACAATTTGGCACTGTAAAAGATGAGCACAGTCTACAGTTTAAAGCAGCATTTATAATATAGCCAGGATATACTGTGGCATCTGTTTCAGGGTGTATTGTAGCATCTGTATGCATTGATAGCTAAACAAATCTTGTGATTTATGTAGAAAAACTGTCTCCAAATACTGTGTTCATACAGAAATACACTAGAGGGAGGATACAAAATGTAATAGAAAATACATTTTCTATAATGTAATAATGTGGCTCTGTGAGAATCTGTCTGTAGAAATATAAAACCAGTCTTTGGCTAGTTGTCATAGCACCAGACAAGTTAAGAAGTTCAAGTCCAAAGTCAGCACTGGAACCACTTTAAGTGAAGAAAACCTGTCAGTCAGCCTTAAGATGAAGCATCTACGGTAGGTACATCCAGCCTTTTTATCCTCCTCACTCTCTTAACAAATCTTCACGATGCTCTGCTGGTCCACAGACATCTGGTAGAAATCACCCAACCCAAGTCATCATTCTAGCAAATCCAAGAATGGCACTAACCCAAATGCAAATGCCTTTCTATTTTTTTATCAAAGATTGATCCGACTGAAGACACTGAGGTAGTGCCCAACTTGCTCACTAACTTTACACACTGGAATTGATGCGTCTGTTCATACAGAAAGGATACCACACATCATATACAACCACATACTGAAATATTGTGGGGAACATTATGGGTGGCACCCACAAAATCCACAAATCAGCAAAAATCCACAGGTCTGTGGTTCACCATCAGCTATGTGAACACAAAATGTGGAGCATGCAGGCACGTGGAAGACAGAAGAGTGGGACAGGTGAGGTTTGTGAGCAAGAGAGGAACAGAGCTTCAAGAGAATAATAAAAATAAATTCAAGTACGGTAGTAAGACAGGAAAGGCAGAAAATAATTGATATGGCAAATAATGAGAAGATTCAGTATAAACATCACACCAAAATGACCTCTTTCAAAACTCAATCCCCAAATACAGTAATGCTAGCTGACTGGCTATTTCTCCAGTGGCTGGCTTTGGTTTAAAACCATTAAATACATGAATATTCAAAGCCAGCCTCCAAATGCATATCACCAACTGGCTTTCCACTAGTCAAACCTCAGTGACTAAACAAATGCTTGAAATGAAACATCCACAACATTGAAAGAAGGCTTCAGTAATATTTACCTAGGAAAAAACCTTCAGTAATCTTTACGTAGGAAAAAAACTAAGAAAAACGTGTTTATTTTTTACTTGTTTTCTCTGTGATAAAAGCACATGACACCAAAACTGAACTATTCAGTTTATATAGCCAGAATTTAATAAAAAGCATTGCATATTAAAAAGAAGCGAGAGGTCAGAATTCTATTATTGATGCGCTTTAAATGATAGACGAGGCTCGGCAGATTGTGTATCATTTCATGCATTATTTATGGTCAATCTAAGAGCATCGGTCTGTGAGCCTTTCTCCCTTCAAGAAAGCAAAAATCTGAAGAGAATAGGAGAGCCTGCCCAACAAACTCTTAATGACATGCAGTGTATGGAGTCATAGCTCCCAGCTGATTCTCCTTTCCTTTCAGGATGAGAAGGCTTAGTGTTACAAACATGGGAACCACTGTGTGAAACTACGAGGTCATAGTAAAGTCTCAAGGGAAGCTGTATTACATGACAAATGTGTTTGTGGTTTGATGAGGCTTATTCTATGGGTCCTTAGTGTGGCAAAGAACATATTATTATGGCTACCCGCATTCCCACATCCCAGTGTGTCACTGTGGGTACAAAGAGGCATCCCCAGGCAGCAAAGCCTCTCAAAAGGAGGACCGCAATCCAAATGCTAACTGGAAAAATCCCTTCAAACACTGATGCTTGGCTGTTTATACATATTTCTCACTGTTGGGACACATAGAAGCAACACAACTGAATGACATTTCTCATCAGTCTTCCTTAAATATCCTTGCTAATGGTCTAGAGTATAATTGATTAAACAAGTTATGTGTTAAAATTGTCATATTTTTGTTAGTGGCATGAAACTACTAGCATCCCAAAGATCGGTATAAATATTCTCCCAAAAAAAAAAGACAGATGAAACTTCTGAAAACTGTTCCAGCACACTGTAAAGGTTATTTTGAATTCTAGTGTTTGCTTTAGATTTGACAATCCCCTCCACCCAACCACCCTGCAGTGCCAGATATGGTATCTCAACTCTGTGCTGGGACAATAAAATTACAAGACAGAAAGTAGAACTAAAGATAGCGACATGGGTGTAACCAGGACCTAAAAGCAATATTGTTCCTACATAAATAACCATATGACTACATCTAGAAAAAATTTAATTTAAAAATCCATTAGAATTTGTAAATAAGACTGGAACTCAGGTATGTCATTAAGTTGCTATCATACATATCAAAACAAGAACAAAAACCAACAGCACTGACATTTTTTAAATTTTCAAGATGTTGGGTCTAAATGTTTTAGTTACTTATTTGATGGAAAGAGAAACCTAAATAACTTCTAGTTAGCCATCAAAGGCTTAAAATAGGGTGCTAGACATCAATACAAAGCAAGCAAGATGTAGCTGTACAGTACTTTCCACTTTCTCTATTGTCAGGAAATGAAATAAATCTGAGCAATACCAGAAATGCTGATGGTAGAACATTACCTGCTTTCAAAAGTAAGGCTATATATTAAGTCTACTGCCAAATACATAACATCTTGCCATCACATCTGACTAGTCAAAAATAAAACTATTTGTACTCTTGTGTCACCTGTAACTTTTCTTATACTATTATATCAGAAATACATTTGTCCCGAGAAAGCAAATTAAGGATTGTTCGCTTTCTGGTGTAAACAGAGACAAAACCTTTTTACAGCCATAACTGGGTGTTACAGCACTCGTCTGTTGTCACCACAGACAATATGCGAGTGAATTACCCTACTAGGCTGTAAAAACAATAGTTTAGCATGAAAACATGCTAGAACACGTGGTAAAGGCTTTAGCTATTGGCTACTCCGGGTTCAAACACCCTCTTTGATCAACAATGGTTTATGGGTGTGGTTGTACGGTACTGTAGTCCTGGTGCTGTGCAGCAACACCCAAGTGCTTTCGGTCTGTAGTAAGTTCCCACCTTAAAAGGTATGAATCTGATTTGCATTGTTTATCCTGTCTGCTAGGTGCAACACTGAAACGGAACTGCATTGAACTTTATGATATGGTTTCATTCAAGCTCACCACTTTCATACTTCACACAAGGCTGCCTATGCAAAAGAGTAATCAGAGAATACCATAAGTAAATGGACAAATATTAGTCCATTAAACCAGAAGAAAACAGAACAGCACATCCAGTAAGTGTGTGACCGCCATTAATTGCAGCTGATATTTGTACCCTCAAAATACAAAACCGTCCTCATCTGAACACATGTACACCTAGTGGAAATCTCAAACAAATGCAGACTTGGCAAAGAGCAGTTAAAACGTGCTCTTCTCGATGTGTTGACAACTGAAGTTGCACTTCGCCATCTTAAAGGGGACCTCAGATGTATTTTTTAAATTTTTATGGTATTTCTGTGGGATATCCAGACCCTATTCCTTCAATTTAATGCACAAAATAATT
>JBBPBX010035916.1:0-11888 GCA_038048925.1 Garcialebias charrua | reverse complement strand
CAGACCCTATTCCTTCAATTTAATGCACAAAATAATTATTAGATAATCAATTATACCCTTTTTAATTCTGCCATTTTTAACTTTCGTTTTGAACGACCGGTTTCTTGAAGTCCACGCCCTTCAACGATCTGTTCACGCCCTCTGTAACAGCCAGTATCTGTAATGTGTTGTTGTTTTAAAATTAGCTCTTTTTTTATTACTCATTTGACTTACTGTTAGTGTTAGCTTAAGATAACTTACCGAAACCCGTCTGAGCGCGCCGCAGTTTGCTGCTCCTTTTAGCATTAGACCACCCGAATCCGAAGCTAATGTTAGCTTGTTCCTCTTCCGGTTTTCGCCAGCTCCGCTCGTTGCACGCGATGAGATTTTGGGAGTTATCGCTGTTCCAGTGAAGACAACACAAAGTTCACCAAGTGTCTCCCGTAAATTAATCTGTAAGGAGAAGGTCCTCTTGCTGCGAGCCTGCTGCGAGGCTGCTGCAAGGCTGTACAGTTGAAGCTCCGCTCCATCGCGCCGGAAGAGGGTCCCGTCGAACCCGGTCCTTCCGCCTGTGGTCCGCTCGTTTAATTTTTGCCGGCTGCGCGTTGGCAGCGATCGCAAATACACTAAAAATTGAACTAAAACATAAAAATAACAATTATACTTTATTTATAAAGCCATTTAAAAAAACACAGCTGCAACAAAGTGCTGTACACATGAAATTAAGAACATATAAACAAAAGATGAGATGAAATCATGAAAAACAACAGTCATGTGTTTAATACAGAAGTGGGTTGAGCCTAACCAGGGGTTGCTAGGTGAGGGGCTGGACTCAGGTTTGATCTGATTGGCTGGCGGCTTGTGACGTCAATAAATGCAGGAAGTGTGAATCCTGGTGTATTTATCAAAAATAAATAAATCTACTTAGAGTAAATAAACCACTGGGTGCATTTTTTTGGCACAAGGACTGTTTTTTTATGAAGTAAATACCCAAAGTTTAGTAAAAAAACATTAAAAAGTGAATTTTGCATGTGTGGTCCCCTTTAAGAACAGACCTTTACAATGCGGGCTGGACTGTGTGGCTAACCAAGATCGCTGAGTGGGTTGGTTAAATGTTGAGCGTCACTCGAGGTGGAAACCTGCTAAACCAGTTGCTTCAAAGTTGTTTTTCCTCTTTATCAGCATTCACTGATGTGAGGGCAAAAGAACCAACTTGTTGAGGATGGGAAGCACCACAACTTCAAACCTTCACTCTTGAGCTTATTTCCCTTTCTTCATAACTTTACCCAAAAAGAGCAACAAAAGAGGAAGGTAGTATTAGGAAGTTGTATCTTTTGCAGATATTAGATTATGAATGCATGATGTATGACTGTGCATGATTATGAAATGTCACCATTATAATCAAGACACAGTCTGCTTTCAATCATAAAAAAGTACAACCTTAAAACAAAATAATCCTAGGAATAAAGAAAACTAAAAAATATGTTTGATTTTTAATATCAACATTACTTTTCCGTACAGACTTTTCCTAGATTTCTGTAAAATTTGTTTCAACAACAATCTATGATATGACCAAAATAAATTCCCATCGGCAGAGGTTATAACTGTTGGGAAATGTATATCTTGCAGTACGTTTAGGGTGTGGCATGGAATAATAAACAAAAAAAAACACTGGAAAAACAAGATAAGGATTTATGGTTAGTTTACAAAATAAAAACAGAACAAAGTCAGTGTGGCAAAGAAAAGTTAAAGTTATTATAGATTATGCGACCTTACAAATCAGGTTTACGAAAAAAGCGTAACTCAATTATTGACGTTACGTACGTTTAAACACTTGTTAGCTTAGCTTAATTTAAGGCAAATGTCAGGTCAAGTGCCCGGCGTGAAACGTTCAAATACACATTTGTAGAATGTAGAGCTACATATATAAACTATAAAACGAACAGACAATTAACCTTAATTAATTATTCGCTTACCTGCCAACAAAATTTTCCAGGACAGAGCTTTTTCCAGCGCTTTGTCCACCGACTACAGCAATCTGAGGAAGGTCTAAATTAACACTTTGCCCAATAGAGCTGAAAGCGTCTTGAAGCTTGTTGATGAGGGGAATGAGGTCTTCCATGCCCCGGTTCCCCATGGCTTCGTTAGCTCGGAGAGCCTTTCAAAACGCAACCGGAGGCTAACCGTGCTAACTAGCTGGGTAACGTCCGCTTTACAGCGCGGAGCTCTCGAGTTACTGCCGCTTTAAACAGCTCAAATGTTTGTTTTCAGTTTGAAAACTACGGCAGCTATCTGAATGACAATTTACCGTAGCATAATTTCGTGTTCTTTCAAGCGCATTAAATAAACCCTCAGTCAGTCGAAACGGACGGAAAACTCGCAAAACAAAACTTCCTCTATACAAACGTTATCCGGTTTTCTCGGACTACTACATCCGATCGAAACCGGCGAATGAATATCCGCCCCTTTTTTTTCTTCTCGTGAACTGTAACGTCATCCTATTGGCTCATTTTGGTGTCACTCCACCAAAACGTGATCCTATTGGTTACATCGAAAGGCACGTTCGCTACTCTAAACAAGGAACTGATCACTGATTGGTCAATGTTAATGTCAGTTTCTGCCCCTTCACGTCACACAGTTGAAACATGGCTGCCACCATAGAATGTGGGGAAGACAGAAGTACTTTAGATAGCACCATGTTTTCAAAGAAAGTTTTGTCTACAGCTTCCGCTCTTACTCTTAAAATTGTTGCTGAATGTCCAGTGACCAAAGCAAGAGCCTGTGATCTTACACTTCCGCATTGCACCGTTAGCACGCCCGTTTTTATGCCCGTTGGTACACAAGGGACCCTGAAGGGGATCACTGCTGATCAACTGGAGGGTCTTGGATGTCAGATTTGTCTGGGAAACACGTATCACCTTGGCATGAGGCCGGTAGGCAATACTGCAATTCCAACATTTTTTGTTATCATTTTAATCTGTAGGATTTTGAATTGTGGTATTGCAAATGAATTACTTTGCTTTCAGTCTGCGGGTTTACTTGTGGTTCCTAAAGTCTCTGAAAAGTAGAATGGTAGAATGGGGGTGGAGGCTGAACATTAAGTTCAGGTTCCTTTTTTTGGGAAAGCAACTTCTAATTTATCTCCATGGGGCTGACACCCTGTCTATTTTTAGAACTGGGCTTAAATTGATCTTTTTTTAATATAAATCCTATAGTAAAGGTTGGGTTGGTCTGGGTTTCCTGAGTTTTTAGTTATAATGCTATAGACTTAGCCTGCTCACGGATTTACCGACCACCTTTCCTCTCTCTTCTGCTAGCTTTACTCTCTACACTCCATGCCTGTTCATGCAAATATTGTTGCCATAACCAACACCATAGAAACTACACCTGGACCAGTACCCCCTGTGTTTGTCTTTCTACCACTCAACCCCCAGTCAGTTGGCACCAGAGACACTAGACCAGGGATGTTCCGACTTTTTCAGCATGTGAGCTATTTTTGAAATGATCAAGTCAAACCTACTGGCCCCGTTTACACGAAAACAACCTGTGGAAACATGAGTGATTTTTCAATGTTTATTGGGGGTAATAAACAAAAAATTTTCATTCAATTCATTCAACCTTTATTTATACAGGCTAGCCTCGTTGAGTCACGGGGACTCATTTACAAGAGGGACCTGTCTCACTCACACCAAACAACCATCCACTCTCACACTCACACCTAGGGTCAATTTAGAGTCACCAATCAGCCTAACAAGCATGTTTTTTGGTCTGTGGGAGGAAACCGGAGTACCCGGAGGAAACCCACGCATGCACGGGGAGAACATGCAAACTCCACCCAGAAAGGCCCCGGACCGGGATTTGAACCGGCAACCTTCTCGCTGAGAGGCAGCAGCTCTACCAGTTGTGCCACCGTGCTGCCCTAAGCTGGTTTACATGAAAAATGCTGTAGTTTTCATGTCAGTCGGGTTGCCAGATAAGAAATTATGAACTATAGTACTGTGGCTTTAAAATGTATTTGTGACCTAAACTGTTGTGTTTGCTGAGTAAAGATGTTCTAAGGTTCAATTCAGTTTATTTATATAGCGTCAATTCACAAAAGAAGTCATCTCAGGGCACTGAACAGACAATTATTTTTTTAATGTCATGCTGCCATCTACCAGTACTACCTCAGAGATCTACCAGTAGATCGCGATCTACGCAATGAGCACCCCTGCACTAGACCAAGTGACCCTGCTTTCTATCACTGTTGGTAGATGAAGTATGAGATCCCATTTACAGAAACCGCCTTGTATTTTTGGAACCAGAGTTTGTGCACTAGGATGTGGGACTTTAAATCCTGCTTAATCTCTTGTACACAAACATGGTGTTACATGACGTAAAATAGTAATTACAGATAAACGTTTTAGAAAAACGAATATTTGAGAATACAGCAGCGAGGTAAGAAGAACTCTGTGAATCAACAAGAGTTCCTACAGGGAAGGTTAGTCCCGTTACAGCAAACTTCCAAGTTTATGTTAGAGGTCTGTTGTAATATATGCACACTCTTGATGAAGGCAGATGGCTGCTCATCCTGAACCTGGTTCTGCTGGGGGGTTCTTCCAGTTAAAACAGAGCTGTTCCTTTGCACTGTCGCCAATGTTCTGCTCGGAATGTGGGATTGCGACAAAATGAATATTGGGCCTTTTAGGTGGATAATTTTTTTGGATGTTCTTTTCTTAATGGTGCCCTAAAAAGACTTTTGTTGTTAAGTGGTGCTATATAAATAAACTGAGTTGAATTAAATGTCTATTCTTGTTAACCCCACTGTCTGCAGGGACCTGATTTGATAGAGAAAGCCAATGGTTTACATGGGTTTATGAACTGGAAGAGAAATCTTTTGACGGTGAGTACAGCTTCTACTTCCTGAATCCAGATATAGAACCAAGAGCTGCATGAATTTTTTATATTCATAGTCAAAAGGGATAGTGGACAAAATATCCTGATGCATGCATAATCCAGGTAGAAAAAGCTTTAAAAAAGCTAAGTCTGGTCCTCTGGACATTCTTTTTTTTTGTTTTTTTGTTTTTTTGTTTTTTGAATGTCCAGAGGACCAGACAATAGCTTTTTTTAGATGGTGGACAAAGTTTGTTTTGAACACTTGTCTGTTGTTTTCCCTTTTCTTCAAGGACAGTGGAGGCTTTCAGATGGTGTCTCTTGTTGAACTCTCAGAGGTCACAGAAGAAGGAGTCAAATTCAAATCTCCTTATGATGGCAAAGAGATCTTATTAAGTCCTGAAAAATCCATCGGCATACAGAACAGTTTAGGTCAGCTGAGAGTAAATTTTGTACCTATTGGTCTTGAACACAAAATCTTTACCCAGTGTATGACTGACAGCATATCCTAATTTCTTTCTTCTTATTTAGGGTCAGACATTATGATGCAACTGGACGATGTTGTCAGCAGTACTGTGAAGGGACCACGGGTGGAGGAAGCCATGCACAGATCCATTCGTTGGCTGGATCGCTGCATAGCAGCCAATAAAAATCCAGATAAACAAAATCTTTTTGCCATAATCCAGGGAGGACTGGACGCAGAGCTGCGCATGGCCTGTCTAAAAGGTAAAAACATGAGCTAAAACCAGCTAAGTGGCTGGATTTTCCTACCTTTCGCTATATCTGATTATGAAAATGAATTGTTTAATATTAATGCAGTAATTAGACTTGTGCAAATGTAGAGTGAGTAAAATTTCAAACGCCTTCAATATCCAGCTGTTTCAATAAGACTGCCAAGAAGTTGTAATTAGAGGAGGAAGTTGATCATTTTCTCATATGTACTGTAACATTTTAAACTAATGGATAAAGCTCAGAGTTGTCATTCAGTTTCACAGTTTGATGGCAGCTTTAGATAATGTTTCCTTTTCTGTAGAAATGACTCAGCGGGACGTTCCCGGTTTTGCCATCGGAGGTTTGAGCGGAGGAGAGGAGAAAGACGACTTCTGGCGGATGGTCACGCTGAGCACCGACCACCTACCACGAGAAAAACCTCGCTACTTGATGGGTGTCGGGTATGTTTGCAATAAATCCAAAAAAAAAATGTTAAAAACAACAGGACTTTATTTGTAACTGAAGACGTTTTGCTTCTCGTGCAAGGAGCTTTCTCAGTTCAAAGAAACAAGGAGTGTGGGATTCAAGTTATAAAGCTGTGGTGTTCTGTTATAAAGTTATATACAGGTAGTCCTCGACTTACGACGTTTCGGGGTTACGTCACGCATCTCATTAAAATTTTTTTTTTGAAAAATCTTATTTTATGTGTTTAAATGTTCTTGATTTTATGTGTACAGCACTTTGTTGCAGCTGTGGTTGTTTTAAATGGCTTTATAAATAAAGTATTATTATTATTATTATTTTGAAGCCGATTTACGCAGTTTCCGGCAGTTTTTGGTTAGCTTCGGATGCTACAAAACTTGTTGGAGCAAGCTGGACAGACAGCCGGCTTTGGACGGACCGTGTGTCCGATCAGAGGTTGCTGCGCTCGGATACATGAGCTGGAAACGCTCGGTCAACTCTGTGGACGTCTCAGGCAGAGGAACGGCTTCGCAGCCTCGGATGTTGCTGGGACACCGAGCTAACATGCTAACACGCGGAGGAACGGCTTTGCAGCCTCAGATGTTGCTGGGACACCGAGCTAACATGCTAACACGCGGAGGAACGGCTTCGCAGCCTCGGATGTTGCTGGGACACCGAGCTAACATGCTAACACGCGGAGGAACGGCTTTGCAGCCTCGGATGTTGCTGGGACACCGAGCTAACATGCTAACACGCGGAGGAACGGCTTCGCAGCCTCGGATGTTGCTGGGACACCGAGCTAACATGCTAACACGCGGAGGAACGGCTTTGCAGCCTCGGATGTTGCTGGGACACCGAGCTAACATGCTAACACGCGGAGGAACGGCTTCGCAGCCTCGGATGTTGCTGGGACACCGAGCTAACATGCTAACACGCGGAGGAACGGCTTTGCAGCCTCGGATGTTGCTGGGACACCGAGCTAACATGCTAACACGCGGAGGAACGGCTTTGCAGCCTCGGATGTTGCTGGGACACCGAGCTAACATGCTAACACGCGGAGGAACGGCTTTGCAGCCTCGGATGTTGCTGGGACACCGAGCTAACATGCTAACACGTGGAGGAACGGCTTCGCAGCCTCGGATGTTGCTGGGACACCGAGCTAACATGCTAACACGCGGAGGAACGGCTTCGCAGCCTCGGATGTTGCTGGGACACCGAGCTAACATGCTAACACGCGGAGGAACGGCTTCGCAGCCTCGGATGTTGCTGGGACACCGAGCTAACATGCTAACACGCGGAGGAACGGCTTCGCAGCCTCGGATGTTGCTGGGACACCGAGCTAACATGCTAACACGCGGAGGAACGGCTTCGCAGCCTCGGATGTTGCTGGGACACCGAGCTAACATGCTAACACGCGGAGGAACGGCTTCGCAGCCTCGGATGTTGCTGGGACACCGAGCTAACATGCTACACGCGGAGGAACGGCTTCACTCGATGTTGCTGGGACACCGAGCTAACATGCTAACACGCGGAGGAACGGCTTCGCAGCCTCGGATGTTGCTGGGACACCGAGCTAACATGCTAACATGCGGAGGAACAGCTTCACCAGCTCCCAGTAAGTTTTTAACTATTTTTTCCCTTCATTATGGCTCCAAATGTATGGAGCTAACATGCTAACAGGCCTTACTGTAAACAGTTTGGACCGTGCGAACTACAGACAGCCTAAGATGTTGGAGGGACACCGAGCTAACATGCTAACAGATGGAGGAAGAATTGACCAGCTCCCAGTAAGAAAATAATTCTTTTTTTCCCTTCATTATGGCTCCAAATGTACTGTGTGTGTTTTTTGATAATTATGTAGGGTACTGTATTAGGATAGGTGAAGTGCTTGGTAACTGTACAGTACCGTACATGTACGTGTATATGGGGCGGCCAGTGTGTATGTTTTCCGACTTACTTCGAAATCCGTGTTACGAACGGGCGTAGGAACGGAACTCCGTCGTAACTCGGGGACCACCTGTATATTCAAGTCATAAAACTATATGATCTCTATATTGGAGAAACCAAACAGCCTCTTCACAGACGCATGGCTCAACACAGGAGAGCCAGCTCCTCAGGATAAGACTCAGCTGTTCGCCTACACCTCAGGGATAAGGAACACTGTTTTGAGGACCAGAATGTCTGCATTTTGGACTGAGAGGACAGATGGTTTGAGAGGGAAGTGAAGGAAGCAATTTATGTAAAAAGAGAGAAACCATCTTTAAACAGAGGAGGTCTCAAAGTTCAGCTTTCAAAAACTTACAAAGCAGCTTTAGGACTGATATCCAGCCAGTGTCACACCTATCAGGAATCCCAATCATGTGACCAGAGTGGTCCCTCTGTGGGTGGGACTAAAAAAGACCCTAACTGACCACTCTGCTGTGAAGAGTGAGAGGTCAATCTGAATGTGTCCGTCAGCATTATGCAAGCTTACAGAACATCACAGTAACATGAACTCCACATTCGTTGTTTCTTTGAATTGAGAAAGCTCCTCGAATGAGAAGTGAAACATCTTCAGTTACAAATAAAGTCCAGTTGTTTTGTTTTTAACTTTTTTTGGACTTACCATGTCCTGGAGGACTGAGAATCTTCACCAGCGTTTGCAATAAAATTCATAAAAAAATATTTATAAACTGTATTTTTTGAATTTGCTGTTAATCAATAGTTGTTTTGTCCTCACATACTGTAGGTACGCTGTGGACTTGGTGGTGTGTGTTGCTTTAGGATGTGATATGTTCGACTGTGTCTTCCCAACCCGCACTGCAGTAGGTTCTTTTTACATCACATGCTCAGAAATTACCTCTAAATCTTTATTTAGGACTTACTACCCATATTATGAACTAATTTGCTATGTGTTGTTTTCCTTCAGAGGTTTGGCTCTGCCTTAGTGCCTTGGGGATCTCTTCAGGTGAAACAAAAGCTGTATGCTAAGGATTTCCGACCCATAGATCCCGACTGTCATTGTCCGACCTGCAAGAGGTAAATATAAAATAAGAACTAAAATATTGTGGAACCAATTATGTAAACAAGCATTCACAAATTGTTTTCATGTATTCTTAAAAGTAAAAAAAAAAACTACTGTAAGCAGCATTCATTTTTCCCAGCGTGGTATCAGATTTTCTTATTTCTCTGGGTTTGAATTGAAATACCGGTAGTAATTTATCCAAACTGGGTTATGGTGTATTATTTTATTGGTTAATTTAATTTCACTTTCATCAAAAATGTGTGCTTTTAGCTATAGTTGTTTGTAACGTGTGCCCCTGTGATGTAAATAATAAACTTTTTATCCTTTTCAGACACAGTCGAGCTTACCTGCATGCTTTGTTTAAGAGTGACACTGCTGCCATGCATCACATCACCATCCACAATATTGCTTACCAGGTCAGTTTCAGATCAATTTACTATGTAAATGACTCAACTGATAAACAACTCTCCGTAGTGCCCTTACCTGAACGTATAACGCCCTTTTTATGTTCTATGTCATATAAAACTTTTTTCTCTTGCTTCCATTAGGATAGCCTGTGACGTGTCAACGTGTTGCATAATATGTTTCAAGGTCTAACTTCTCTTGAAGAGATGTGTTTAATCAGACAAAAGAAGATTTTTCTAAGTGTGATGACAAAAAAAAAGAAGAGCAAGAGTTTTACTTTCCATGTTGCTCAATATTAGCAGCTTAATTTTTTTCCCTTTACAAAACAGCTTATTTAAAACATTGATGGCACCTGTGAGAAGTAAGCTCAGTGTACAAAGATAATAATAATAATAATAATAATAATAAACTTTATTTGTATAGCACCTTCCTACAATGCCTTGCATTGACCAAGGTGCTTGACAGGATAAAAAGATGAATAAACTGGAATAATAAATCAGTGAAAATAGAATAGGAAACAACAGCAGTAAAAGAAGGCAATGGAAATAAAAAATGCTACATACTAAAATAACACAAGTAATAAAAGTTACCGGTACACACTGAAAGCTTTTTTGAACAAGTGGAAATAAAAAGGCAATGGAAATAAAAAAATGCTACATATTAAAATACCAAAAGTAATAAAAGTTACACACTGAAAGCTTTTTTGAACAAGTGGGTCTTCAGTCTGGTTTTGAACAGAGTCAGATCAGAGGTGGCACGCAGCTCAAGGGGGAGACTGTTCCAGGCTTTTGGGCCGGCAACAGAAAATGACCGGTCTCCCCATTGTTTGTACCTTGAGCGAGGCACCTCCAGCAGGTGTTGACTGGCAGATCGTAAAGTCTCTGCCGGGCTGATGGGCTTTCAAAAGTTCTGAGATGTACAGAGGTGCAAGTCCATTCAGAGCTTTGAAAACAAACAGGAGCAGCTTGAACTGTATCCTGAACTGAACCGGGAGCCAGTGTAGAGAGGACAGGACAGGAGTGATGTGTTCATATTTTCGTGTGTTGGTCAGATCCCACTTCATGTAATGTCTTTAGACACCAATTAACACATCCAGATGTTATTTGCCCATGGCAGAAGTGACCAGAACATTAATTTTGTAACAAGAAAGCAGCTCTCTCAATAGGGTTAATGGTGTTTGATATAGTTGCTATTCCCAATATGACCGCTAGATGTCACCAGTCGTGTTGCGCTTTTTCTTTAAATTAGTAACGTAGATCATCAGTATTTGCCCCCACATGCACATAGTTGTCATAGTTTAATACTTCACCAGTACAGTATTTATTAAATGGATTTTGACTTAATAATTTATTACCTTGACTTTCTCTGTGGCGAACCCTAACGCAGGGAAAAGCTGAAAGAAGGGGAAAAAAATGTATTACCTTGACGCGCTGACATGGTTTCCTTAAAACAAGCATGCTCAAAAGATGCTGACTTTCTGTAATTCGAAGCAGAAAGTCATTTACCTCCAGAGAGTTATAGTCATTAAATTATTAGTTTTCTCTGTTTATCAAACTTTTTTTTTCCCTTCCAGCTCACACTGATGCGCTCTGTGAGGCAGAGCATTGTGGACAGCCGATTCCCAGAGTTCATTCGGACGTTCATGAAGCGAATGTTTCCCTCTCGGGATCAGTACCCCAGCTGGGCAGTGGAGGCTTTGGCTTCAGTCAACGTGACTTTGGATTAGAACTCTGAAGTCAGCAGTGGAGAAAACTTATCAAGCAAGGATGAAACAAAAGAAAAAAACTTTTTTTATTATTATCCTTTTTTAATGGATTATTCTTTTTTTCTCACTCTTCACGTCATCATCTAAAATGAAATTGTCTTTTACTGAGCTTTGAACCATTTCCACTGAAATACTCTGACACTTGTAGTTACCATGGATACTGAGCTTTGCCCACCCACCTGAAATGTTTTTACTTTTTTTTATATTTTTCATTATTTTTTTATCTTTTTCATTATTTTTTCCCCAAGTATATTTTAAGAAGAAGAAAAAAAAAAGATCAGAATGGGTCAGTTTACATTTTTGTCTTTCAACCTAAATCTTATTTCGCAGCGTGATGTGATTAATTATCCCGGCCTGTTGCTGGTTGGATGCTTCATGATGACCACCAGAGGGCGAAACAGACGCAGCCTGTCATTTATTCCCTCCGTTTTCAAAATAAATAAGTTTTATAGTTTATATTATATTGGAGTGGACAATCATCATCTCATCAAATGGCCCACAGTTCAAACTCTGCATCTAATTAAATAGTATCAAATTATTCTTTGTGATCGTTGGTCCTCTCGTCGGTTTAACAGGCAATTAACATTTTCGACTCTGCGAGCTCATGTTCTGTTTGGAGCTGACAGAAGTGTGGATTTGTTAATGCTGACTTGTGAAAGATTAATATTAATTAATGAAAGGTTAATTTGA
>JBBPBX010035915.1:6417-31789 GCA_038048925.1 Garcialebias charrua | reverse complement strand
TGGTACGGTACCTGAAGTTTTTAAACATGCATTTGTACGCCCTCTACTTAAAAAAACAGGCCTTGACCCCTCTCTCTGCTCCAACTTCAGGCCCATCTCTAATCTCCCTTTTATTTCTAAGTTATTAGAGAAGGTTGTTTACAACCAGCTGGTACCATTTTTAGAGGACAATGGTATCACTGAGCCATTTCAGTCTGGGTTTAAAGCCCGCCACAGTACAGAGAGTGCACTCTTAAGGGTTTCGAATGATATTTTTCTTTTAACAGACTCTGGCAAGTGTGTCGTTTTATTGCTTTTAGATTTGTCTGCTGCATTTGACACTGTTGACCACAGGGTTTTAATCTCTCGTCTTGAGCACTGTGTGGGCATCAGGGGTGCCGCCCTCAATTGGTTTAGGTCCTATTTAACCAATAGGAGTTTTTGTGTAAAAATGGACAATTTCATATCTTCCACTGCTCCTCTTCCACATGGCGTACCCCAGGGCTCCATCCTTGGCCCTCTTTTATTTGCTCTTTATTTACTCCCACTTGGCTCAATTTTTAGGAAACATGGCATTTCTTTTCATTTCTATGCTGATGATTGCCAGATCTACCTTCCCCTGGCACAAAACAATACACTCCAGCAACTCACACCCTGCCTTAATGATGTTAAGGCATGGTTTTCTCTAAACTTCCTTAGTCTCAACGAGAACAAGACTGAAATCTTGATTTTTAGACCGAGTTGCTGTCCTTCTTCCAGCATAGACCTTGGCTCACTGTCATGTTATCTCAGGGACTCTGTCACCAATCTGGGGGTGAAGTTTGAGTCTGATTTTAAATTTGATAAACAGATCAGCAGTGTTGTTCAGAAAAGTTTTTATCAGCTTCGCCAAATAGCAAAAGTAAAACCAATCTTATCAAGACCTGACTTGGAGAAATTAATCCACGCTTTTATTACATCTCGTCTTGATTACTGTAATGCACTGTATGTAGGCATCAGCCAGACCTCTCTCGCCCGTCTGCAGCTCGTGCAGAACTCTGCTGCTCGCCTGTTAACCCAGACCCGTAGGCGTGAGCATATCACTCCCATCCTGGCGTCCCTTCACTGGCTCCCTGTGCACTACAGAATTCATTTTAAACTTTTGCTATTTGTTTTTAAATGCCTGAACAACCTTGCCCCACCATATCTGTCTGAGCTGCTTCAGCCCTACTGCCCTCCCCGATCTCTAAGATCAGCTGATCAGTTGCTGCTGACAGTGCCCAAAACTAGGCTGAAGTTCAGAGGTGACAGAGCGTTTTCTGTCGCTGCTCCCAGGTTGTGGAACAATTTGCCACTGAGTGTCAGACAGGCCTCCTCTCTTCCTGTTTTTAAATCCCTTTTAAAAACACACTTTTATACCTTGGCTTTTAACACGTGATCTTGTTCTTTTATGGCATTTTAACCCACCTGCAGTGAGACTGGTATATGTATTTTTATTTTTGTATGCTGCTTTTGTTTTGTTTTTTAATCGTTTTAGTTAGCTATCTTTTGTTTTACTGTACAGCACTTTGGCTAACCCTGCGGTTTTTAAAATGTGCTATATAAATAAAGCTGATTGATTGATTGATTGATTTTGAAGAAATACGTGGCTGCAAACCACAAGGACTGGGACGTGAAACTCCCTCTGGTCCTCATGGCCATAAGAGCCACTCCACACACATCAACTGGCATCTCTCCCTTCGAGATGATGACCGGTCGACAAATGACTCTCCCTCTACACCTGTTGTACCAACCAGGCGACGCCGCCATGGCGACAGCCTACACTACACAACAATACATGAAAGATTTGAATGTACACCTCAGAAACACTTTTGCTTTCGCCCAGAAAAACCTGGAAAGATCCGCTGAAGGACGTAAGGCGTACTATGACCAGAAGGCCTCTCACAATGAACTCCAAGTGGGAGACAGAGTCTGGTACTATACGTTCGCCCCAGCAACCGGGAAAGGAGGGTCCGAGACCGGAACTCTCGCCCGCAAACTGATGCCCAGGTGGACTGGACCTCATCTGATAACAGACAAATTGTCCTCAGTCATCTATGAAATCAAAATCAGCAAAGGCCGCAAAGTGTAAGGACCGACTGAACCCAGAGTGGTACGAGACCAGAACAGAGGCAAAACTCAAGAGTAACAATTAGAACAGTGTTTATTATGTACAGGTGAAACGGAACACTTGGGGTCTTGGGAGTGCCTGGAAGAGAGAACAGGGTCAGGGTCCTTCTGGTGGGACAGGTGGATCAAAAGGTGGGACAGGTGGATCAAAAACTGGTGCTCTGTTTGTTATCTTACAGGGGGATGTTGGGTCGAGGTTCTGAAAGGACTCAGGACTCCAGAGTGGTTTGGCAGGCGAGTGGCAACAAGGCAGGAACTGGCAGAACGGGAATCAGGATCCAAGGATCACAAAAACTGTGGACACAAGATCAAAGGTAAGAACTCTTATCAGATTGATATGCACTGGCTGAAGTCATAAATACCGATTGAGGTACAATGCTCCAGCATTGGATCTCACTGGACTGCAGCCTTAAGTAGTGGAGCTCCTCATCAGATGGATGACCGTCAGCTGGTGTCAATTGGCGGCCATCTTGGAAGGGGGCGGCCATCTTGGAAAGGGCTGCAGACAGTGGGATTCCGACAGTACCCCCCCCTCAAGAAACGCCTCCGGGCGGTCCGCGACGCATCTCCGGGTGGGCGTTGAAGAAGGCAGTAATGAGGCTGGGATCCAAGATGAACGAGCGGGGAATCCAAGACCGCTCCTCAGGTCCATAACCCTCCCAATCAACCAGGTACTGGAAACCTCGACCACGGCGACGAACGTCCAAAATGGCCCGGACAGTGAAGGCCGGGTGGTTGTCGATCAACCGGGCAGGAGGAGGAAGGTCGGAGAGCGGGCACAGAGGGCTCTCGGAGACCGGCTTGACCTGAGAGACGTGGAACGTGGGGTGAATCCGCATGGACGAGGGGAGTTGAAGACGAACCGCAGACTGGTTGACAATCCTCGTGATCGGGAAAGGTCCGATGAAACGAGGAGCCAATTTCCTCGTGGTGCCCCGAATAGGAATGTCCCTAGTGGAGAGCCAGACTTTCTGACCCACCTTGTACACAGGAGCCGTAGAGCGACGGCGGTCAGCAAACACTTTATTCTGAGCAGCTGTACGGGAGAGGGCTGCCTTCGTCTCCCGCCAGACCCGCCGGCAACGGCGGAAATGGTGCAGGACAGATGGAACCGGAACGTTGATCTCCTGACTGGGAAACAAGGGGGGAAGGTATCCAAGAGAAGCCTCGAACGGGGACATACCTATGGCAGAGGACTTGTGAGCGTTGTGGGCGTACTCAACCCAAACCAGATGTTTGCTCCAGGATGAGGGGTTACGTTCGGCGACGCACCGGAGGGCAGTCTCAAGTTCCTGATTACACCGCTCAGCCTGACCATTCGATTGAGGGTGGTAACCTGAAGTGAGGCTTGTTGTAGCTCCCAAAGTGGTGCAAAAACTTTTCCAGACCTGCGAGATAAACTGGGGCCCCCGATCTGACACAATATCAGAGGGGATACCATGAATGCGGAACACATGTGTGACAAGGAGGTGAGCCGTCTCAGAAGCAGAGGGAAGTTTTGGTAGGGGAATGAAATGAGCAGCCTTCGAAAAACGGTCGATGATGGTGAAGATGGCGGTATTACCTTCAGAAGGGGGTAGACCTGTGACGAAGTCAACAGCAATATGAGACCAAGGACGGCCGGGCGTGGGCAAGGGTTGCAGGAGTCCGGCAGGAGGTTGATTACCAGTCTTGTTCCTAGCACAGGTCGGACAGGCTGAAACGTAGGACTTGACATCTTGGGTGAGTGTGGGCCACCAGAAATGAGTCTTAACCAAAGAGAGCATACGGGAGGTGCCAGGATGACAGGATAGTTTGTGTGAATGGAGCCAGTCCAATACCTTACCCCTCATGTTAGAAGGAACGAAGAGTTTGCCAGGGGGACCTGTGCCAGGGTCGGGTTCATCCTTTTGAGCGTCCATAACTTCCTTCTCAATGGGCCAGGTGAGAACTCCCACAACAGAGACTGGAGGAATAATGGTTTCCTCAATGTCTGGAGAATCTGGGGAAGAGAACTGACGGGAGAGAGCATCTGGTTTAACATTCTTCGAGCCAGGTCTAAAAGTCAGAACAAAGTTAAACCGGTTAAAGAAAAGGGACCATCGTGCCTGTCTGGGGGTCAATCTCTTTGCCTCTCTCAGGTACGTAAGGTTCTTGTGGTCTGTCCATATTAAAAAAGGGGTAGGAGTGCCCTCTAACCAATGGCGCCACTCTTCTAATGCCAGTTTCACTGCCAATAACTCGCGGTTGCCAACATCATAGTTTCTCTCAGCCTGTGACAATCGTCGTGAGAAAAAGGCACAAGGGTGGACCTTGTTATCCTTGGGAGAACGTTGTGACAAAACGGCACCTACCCCAGAGTCTGAGGCATCTACCTCCAGGATGAATTGATGGCTTGGGTCAGGATGGCATAGAACTGGCGTAGAAGAAAATAGTTTCTTAAGTCTGTTGAAGGCGGCTTCTGCCTCGGGAGTCCACTTGAAGGCCAGGTTTATGGAGGTGAGTTGAGAGAGTGGTGCGGCAATGCGGCTGTAGTCCTTTATGAATCGTCTATAAAAGTTCGCAAAACCAAGGAAACGCTGAAGCTGTTTCCTGTTCTCCGGGACTGGCCATTCCTCCACTGCTCTGGTCTTTTTGGGGTCAGTACGATAACACCCACTCTCAAAAATGAACCCCAAGAATGACACCGACTTCACATGAAACTCACATTTCTCTCCTTTAACAAATAACTGGTTCTCGTAAAGTCTCTGAAGGACTCTACGTACATGGTTACAGTGCTCTGCCTCGTCTCTAGAATAAACAAGAATATCATCCAAGTAAACAAAAACGAAGTCCCCTATAAAGTCACGCAGAACATCATTAATCAAGGCCTGGAACACAGCAGGTGCATTGGACAAACCAAAAGGCATTACCAAATATTCAAAATGTCCGAGTGGTGTCTTGAAAGCGGTTTTCCACTCGTCCCCCTCTTTAATTCGCACCAAGTGGTAGGCGTTTCTGAGATCCAATTTAGAAAAGATGGTAGCTGACGGGAGTTGTTCATATATGGAATCAATCAGAGGTAGTGGATATTTATTCTTAATTGTGATGTTGTTAAGACCCCTATAATCAATACATGGACGTAAAGTCCCATCCTTTTTCCCCACAAAGAAAAACCCAGCACCAACAGGTGACGTAGAAGGACGTATTATGCCTGATTCAAGTGATTCCTCAATATATTTCTTCATAGACTCCCTTTCAGGTCTCGACAGATTATACAAACGACTAGCCGGTAATGTGGCACCAGGTAGGAGGTCGACTGTACAATCATAGGGACGGTGGGGAGGTAGAGACAAAGCATGTTGTTTACTAAAAACGGGAGCCAAATCATGGTAAACAGATGGGATCTCAGAGACGTCTACCTCCTCGTGCGGCACAACTTCCACAGGTTGACATGTGACAGCAGAACGTAGGCACTGTGCTAGACATTTGTCACTCCACTTTTCAATTCTCCCCAACTCCCAGTTAATAGTCGGATTGTGCTTTTTTAACCAAGGGTATCCAAGAATAAGTTGGGGAGTGGAAGCTTTAAACACATAAAAATCAATAGACTCGTGATGATTACCTGAAGTTATTAGACGAAGGTCAGAAGTCTTTAGAGTAATCTGGTCCAAAGTTTCACCAGTAACCCCAGCTATACAGATGGGAGGAATCTCCCGAGTGGGCAGAGACAACCCTTGAACCAAGTCCAAACTAATCAAATTTTGTTCTGCGCCAGAATCCAACAAAGCTGGAACAGGATGATGATTGTGGTGGATTTGGATAAGTGTGGGTAATAACAGTCTGCAGGCGGGGGAGAGAGCAGAAGTACCCACCAATATCTCTCTCTTTATTGGCGGGCGTTCTCGTTTCCCCCCAGAAGGGGGCAATCTCTCCGGTAGTGCCCGGTCTTTCCACAGTACATGCAGGCATTATTGTCACTGCGTCTTTGTCTCTCCTCAGGAGACAGATGAAATTTATTTACTTGCATGGGCTCAGGTTCAGAAAAGGAACGAAAACGTTCTGTGGGAACGACGTGACGAGGAAATGACACGGGATCTCTGTCTCCCTGGGATTTGTAGTTCGAAAACGTTTTCGAGTTCTTGTGGATGCGGGGCTCACCTGATGACGTATCGAATCCGGAAGTGGAACGATGACGGGAGTTGTAGTCCTTCTCTCTCCTCCGCTCCCGGAAGCGCTCGTCAATAGCACCCGCTAGGTCGATTAGCTCGTCAAAACTCTCAGGTTCATCTCTAGCGGCGATCTGGTCCTTGATGAAATCGGAGAGGGAACTTAAAAAAGTACCTTTAAGTGCTAGGTCGTTCCATCCGGTCTGGGCAGCGAGGATACGGAACTCCAGAGCATGATCTGCGACAGGCCGACCTCCCTGACGAAGTCCAAGGAGCCGCTTTACGGCGTTGGGTTGCTGTAGTGGTCGGTCGAAGATTCGGCTGAATTCCTTTAACAAGGTATCAAAGGTGATATAGTCAATGTTGTGAAACTGTAAGTAGGAATTTGCCCAACTCAGTGCGTCACCCTTCAGTTGACTGATGAAATACGTGATTTTAGCGGCTTCTGTTGTGTAAAGCTGCGGGGCCGCTCTGAATGCTAGTTTACACTGCAGGAGGAATCCTCCACATGAATGAGGGTCTCCAGAAAACAGTTCAGATGGTTTTGTAATTAGCTGCTGGTTTGAGGCACCGGTCTCGGGCATCGTGTTAGGAGTGTCTCTAACAGAGGAAGCAGCAGGAGTTGAGGGTGTGAGGCTTTGGGTTAAAGTATAAACCATACCTCCAAGTTCCTTCATGGTTTCCTGAGCGGCGTCTTGTTGAGCCAAGACCCGTTGGAGTGTCTCCTCGACCATGGTCATACGATCCATCTGGAAAGGACAGAGTTTGCTCGTTTCTGGTCTCGTTCTGGGTCGGTTATGGCTGGAGCATTCTGTAAGGACCGACTGAACCCAGAGTGGTACGAGACCAGAACAGAGGCAAAACTCAAGAGTAACAATTAGAACAGTGTTTATTATGTACAGGTGAAACGGAACACTTGGGGTCTTGGGAGTGCCTGGAAGAGAGAACAGGGTCAGGGTCCTTCTGGTGGGACAGGTGGATCAAAAGGTGGGACAGGTGGATCAAAAACTGGTGCTCTGTTTGTTATCTTACAGGGGGATGTTGGGTCGAGGTTCTGAAAGGACTCAGGACTCCAGAGTGGTTTGGCAGGCGAGTGGCAACAAGGCAGGAACTGGCAGAACGGGAATCAGGATCCAAGGATCACAAAAACTGTGGACACAAGATCAAAGGTAAGAACTCTTATCAGATTGATATGCACTGGCTGAAGTCATAAATACCGATTGAGGTACAATGCTCCAGCATTGGATCTCACTGGACTGCAGCCTTAAGTAGTGGAGCTCCTCATCAGATGGATGACCGTCAGCTGGTGTCAATTGGCGGCCATCTTGGAAGGGGGCGGCCATCTTGGAAAGGGCTGCAGACAGTGGGATTCCGACACAAAGAGCCAATTGCTAAATGGGTACATCGAAATCAGATCAAACCTTTCAAGGTGTTCAATGACTCCACAAAAGACAAAGATCTCACAAACTCACCGACTTCATGGGATAATAAGGTCGTCCAAACACAAGTTAGTAAATAAACTAATCAGGTTTAAACTACCATATTTTCCACCCTATAAGTCGCATTGTCCAATTTGAACTTAGAAACGCTAAGCCTAAAACCCACAACAAAAAACTAATCTTAACAACCGTTTAAATCCACGAGATTTAATTTGACCTCGGTCATAAAGTTGAGACCTGTTTTCTTGTGTGTTGCACTTTGGAATCTGACGACAAGAGTGTGTCGAAGCAGTGAAACGTTGTTTCCTTGTTGTTTAGTCATTACTGTTGTCATTAGTTGAGATATTGTTTGGTTCTGAACACTCCCAGCCAAAAAGGTTTTGTATTAACATTGGTTAATGAATGATATGGATTTAACTATGCCAACATGCAGTTCGTTTTGTTAAATCTCAATCGTCGAAGAGTCAATGTAGTTTAAAGCTACTCAAGGTACCATAAACTACACTGGTCTCACAATTTCTAAATTGAACCGATTCGATCGTTTCTATTCTAGATTATCTATTCATTTTGATGAGTCTCGCCATAGACTTCAAAATTTATTAGGAATACCAAATCCTACGTCGTTCGTCTAAAAGACAACAGACATTTAGATCAAACTATATTTCATTTTTCTATTTTAGTTTAACCTAAACTAAGTAATGAATGGAGGAATAGTTTGGAATTAGAGGCCTTCGTTACAGAAGCCCTCCAAAATTTTATAGGTATAGATCCCTATATCTAATTTTACAGAATTGATCCACCCCTTAATTGGTAATTGTAGCTGATCTAAACCATGATAGCTTACACACCAGGTGCATATAGGTAGGGCCTAATGTAAAATCCCAATCATAAGCCCACCTAAAAAACCACATAATTGCATGACACATAGAACCAGAGTGGCACTGACTGGAAGCCAACCAGCCAACAACCTTCGATGTGGGGACCTGCAGCTCCAACGCTTGGTCTTCAACCTTCATCCAAGGGTCGCCTCCTCTGCGTCAATCGAGGGATCCCCTCTACATGCTGATTATAAAAACAATTGTTGCTGATGAAATCACCAACTCTAATCGATATGGAATTACTGCTGTGGAATTACCGCTGTGGATTATAAGACTTTGTTTTCCAAGGGATCACAGACTTTGTTTTCCAAGAGTTAACAGACTCAGTTTTCCAAGGGATTAAAAGCTTTTCGCAATGGGATTACCTCCGAACAGTATGGAAGTTCCAAAAACTTTATGGGATTATAATTTTTGATTTTTCTTTTCCACTTGCTGGATTACTTCAAGATCAGAGACAGTTCAAGGTTTCCTTTCGTGTTGGACCCCATCCCCAAGGACTGGCGATGGCTTCCAAAAGGGGGGAGATGTAGTGGACCTACCCAGGGTCAAACTAAGGTTTTTGAACTGTCCAGTGATGACCTTTACTGACCTCTCAGTAAAACAAGACATTTACTACAAATTATTCCATTAGTTGTAATCTGAGAACATAGTCACCAAAAGAGACTATTGGCTTCTTTAATTTTATTCTAATGTAATCAAAAGAATAACTTTTGTCATTTTCATGATATATGTTATATGCTGTTATTCTGTAATGTGAAACATCACTGTGTCCACTGCTGTGTGAAAGTTGAGTGCTCAGGTCAAAGAGACCCAGCCGTTTTGTCTAGAAATGAAGAAGACAGTTAATCCGTTGTTTCATGAGAACGGCTCCAGCACTATCTACTTTTCCTAAACAATTTCTCTCTGCTTTGAATTTCACCTTGAACCGTGATAACAGCAAGTGAACTGCCCGACTGGTTATTTCGGACCAATGAAAAAGAGACAGGTCTCTCTCATCTCGGAGCTTCTACTAAGAGTTCTAAGTTTTTCGTAAAACAGAGAGTTCCTGTGAGGAAGGAGAGATGTGAACTTGCTCTTCAAGCTGTGGGACGTTTGGTCAAAAGCTAAGGGCCTTCGTCCTCCAGTAAAGGCTGATAACATGCTTGTTATTGGTCCACTTAGAACCGAGCGTACCAGCTCAGAACTTGAATTAAATTCCTTTCTGGAATAAGTTATCTTGAAGTCAACCAGTAGCTGACATATTTTCTGATGATCGACGCGGATCCCAGGAGACGTTGAAACGTAAACGAGAACCGGCTCGGACGTGCTGGACCTGCAACGATTCTGTACGCCTGAAAGGCTGGTGTCATCTCTTTATCAGACTCGTCGTCAAAGGTAAAGAGCTGTTTACAAACGTACCTGGATTTCAGCAGAAATCTGATGGGAAGTGTCACTTCTGGTAACATGCTCAAGACAATTTCCTTTAAACCATCTCTCCTCCTATTTCCTTATCCCTCTCAATCTATCTGGTAACTATTTTTAAGCTAAGACTGAGCCACAGACTAAGTATAATGACATCCTGTATTTATGTCTGTTGTTACAATTTAAATGTGCTGACGTATTAAATTGAAAGAAAGTGAAATCATGTCAATCAAGTGTAATGGTGTTAATTTAGTTGATTTATTCTAAATAAATGGTAGTGTCTTTGGCACACCAAACTAAGTTAACGTGTCCATTGTCACTCTATGGCTTCTGTTTTACTTATCCATCATAAAGATCACAGAAATATTGGGTAAACGGAAAAAGAAAAGAATCCGTGAAATTACTATTCAATCTGAATAAGTAAATTAATTAAGGTAAAGAGGTCAGTAGTAATATTGACCTCCCTAAAATCCTTTACATCTGGGTGGCACCGTATGTGTTTAAAGACACAATATGGTGGCTCCCTCATGTTTCCTTCACTTTTAATATGTGTTTATAGTTATTTGCAGATATCTGTTTTATATTTGATGAAATGTGTATTCCTAATTACTTAAATTCATTTACTCTCTTGAACTGTTGTATTTCTGGAGTTATATTAATCTTTTCATTCTTATCAAGGAGTAACATTGAAGATTTGTTTTTATTTATTTTATATCCCGATATCTCCCCATATTGTTTGATTATGTCCAGAATATGTTTTATTGAGCTACTTATTTTAGATACAAATAGAATAACATCATCTGCAAACAGGGAGATTCTGTGTTCATTGGATCCTACTTTGATTCCATAAATTTGCAGGTGTGAACGAATAGCAATAGCAAATGGCTCTATTGCCAGAGTAAATAACAAAGGTGACATTGGGCATCCTTGTCTGCATCCTCTACTGATCTTTATTGGTTTAGATATATTTCTGTTTGTTATAATTTCAGCTGAAGGGTTACTATATAATATTTTCACCCATTGGACAAACTTATTTCCACAATTAAACTTTTCCAATACATGTACATGCTGCCGCTTGGTGGAGTCATCAGGAGCCATGGGATAAGTTTCCATAGTTATGCTGATGACACACAGCTATACATCTCATTATCTCATGATGACCCCCGGCCAATCACTGCACTTTTTAATTGCATTACAGACATAAAGTCCTGGATGGCACAGAACTTTCTCCAGCTAAACCAGGACAAAACAGAAGTTTTAATCATTGGACCTGAGGTTCAAAAAGAAAATACAATTCAGAGATTACAATCTCTGTCTTTACAACCTTCTAAAAAAGTAAGAAGCCTGGGAGTTATTTTTGACTCTGAGCTTACTTTTATTCCTCATATTAAACAAATAGTCAAAACAGGATTTTATCATCTAAAAAATATAGCCAGAGTCCGCCCTCTTCTTTCTCTGACCAATACTGAGACTTTGATGCATGCTTTTATTTCTAGTCGTTTAGACTACTGTAATTCACTGCTTTCTGGTCTCCCTAAGAAAAATTTGTCCAGCCTTCAGCTGTTACAAAACTCTGCTGCTCGTGTGCTAACCAAGACCAGAAGGCAGGCTCATATTACACCTGTTTTAAAATCATTGCATTGGCTCCCTGTGCGCCTCAGGATTGATTTTAAGATTCTTTTAGTGGTTTTTAAATGTCTCAATGGTCTCGCACCATCTTATCTTGCAGAGCTGCTATTGCCCTATGAACCCCCGCGAACATTAAGGTCCTCTGGTACTGGACTACTAACAGTTCCAAAAGTCAGAACTCACACTTACGGTGAGGCTTCTTTCCAGTACTATGGCCCCCGTCTGTGGAATAGTCTGCCGGAGAACCTGAGGGCTGCAGAGAATGTTGTTGTTTTTAAGAGCAGGCTCAAGACCCATCTTTTTAACTGCATTTCCTGAACTGGTTCATCTCTGTTCACTCTATACATTTTCCATACTACTGTATTTAATTTGATTGATTGATTTTATTTATTTTGTGTGTGTCGTTTGCTTTAATTTTGTGAGTTTATTGTTTTATAATTCTGTACAGCACTTTGAGCTGCTTTTAGTATGAAGGGTGCTTTATAAATAAAATGGATTGAAAATGGATTGATAGATATATTTCTGTTTGTTATAATTTCAGCTGAAGGGTTACTATATAATATTTTCACCCATTGGACAAACTTATTTCCACAATTAAACTTTTCCAATACCTGAATAAGAAATTCCCAATTTATCCTATCAAATGTCTTGTTCACGAATGAGGGAAAACTGGAGCGTGAGATCGATAGGCGGATAGGTGCAGCGTCCGCAGTGAAGCGGGCGCTGTACCGGTCTGTCGTGGTGAAGAGAGAGCTGAGTCAAAAGGCAAAGCTCTCAATTTACCGATCGATCTACGTTCCCACCCTCATCTATGGTCATGAGCTTTGGGTTATGACCGAAAGAACAAGATCTCGGATACAAGCGGCTGAAATGAGTTTTCTCCGCAGGGTGGCTGGACTCTCCCTTAGAGATAGGGTGAGAAGCTCAGTCATCCGGGAGGGACTCGGAGTAGAGCCGCTGCTTCTCCACATCGAGAGGAGCCAGTTGAGGTGGCTCGGGCATCTGGTTAGGATGCCTCCTGGACGCCTCCCTGGTGAGGTGTTCCGGGCATGTCCCACCGGGAGGAGACCCAGAGGAAGACCCAGGACGCGCTGGAGGGACTATGTTTCTCGGCTGGCCTGGGAACGCCTTGGGATTCCCCCGGAGGAGCTGCTCCAAGTGGCTGGGGAGAGGGAAGTCTGGGCCTCCCTACTTAGGTTGCTACCCCCGCGACCCGACCCCGGATAAGCGGAAGAAGATGGATGGATGGATGGATCCTATCAAATTCCTTTTCGGCATCTAATGATAGAAGAGCTGAATCTGGTGATCCTTTCTTATAATAAATTATATTTAATACATGCCTCACATTGTGGAAGCCTTGCCTTCCTAATATGAATCCATTTTGATCATGATTTACTATTTTTGGCAAGATCTTTTGTAAACGTAATGCTAGCAATTTAGATATTATTTTCAGATCTGCATTTAACAAACTAATTGGCCTGAAATTTTCACATGTATCTAATGGTTTATCTGGTTTCGGTAAAAGAGTGATCATGGCTGCGTTTATTGACGGGGGAAGATAATTTGAGCTAAAGATTTCTTTAAACATATCTAGTAGTGGAGTTAAAAGTTTATCTTTAAAAATTTTGTATAAATCTATTGGGAGGCCATCAGGTCCTCCTCTTTTTCCTGATTTCATATTGTTGATAGCTTGTCCTAACTCTTCCTCTGTTATTTCTAAATTCAGGGTGTCCCTATCTCCTTCTGAAAACTTAGGTATATTTAAATTTGTTAAGAATTGATCTATTTTTTCTAATTTTATTTTTTCTTGCGCTTTATACAAATCCTCATAGTAATTCTTAAACGCTGAGTTTATTTGTTGTGGATCTTGTAAAGTTTGTTCATTTATTTTAATAGATGTAATTGGTTGCCTAAATTCTAACTGTTTTATTTGCCAAGCTAATAGTTTTCCTGTTTTATCTCCTTGTTCATAAAACGTTTGTTTAAGTCGTAGTAAACTTGATGCAGCTCTTGATGCTGAATGTTTATTGTATTCTGCTCTTAAAATTAATAATTCCTTTTCCAGTTGTGAATCTTGTTTTCTGTTTATTTTCTCTTGTATTGTTTTTATTTTATTTTCCAACTGTATTCTGGTTTTTTCAGTTTGTTTTGTCCTGGAACCTGTATAGTTAATGATATGCCCTCTAAGAAAGGCCTTGAATGCTTCCCATCTTATACACGCTGACGTTTCTGTAGTATTAATCTGAAAAAATTCTTCTACTTGTTTCCTTAGGTATTTCACAAAGTTTTCATCTCGTAGCCATTTGTGTTGAAATTGCCATCTTGGAGGATCTCTCTTTAGTTTATCATCTTCATAAACTAACCGGCACGGTGCATGATCTGAAATAACTATATTTTCATAGGAACATTCTTGGATTTTATACTGTAATTCTGTAGAAATTAAATAATAGTCTATTCTAGAGTAGGTTTTGAAAATACTTGAATAGCATGAGTATGCTTTGTTAACTAAATTTCTCTCTCTCCATTCATCACATAACTCTAGCTCCCTCATCATAGTTTTTATTGCTGTTCTACAGTTATTATGTGATTGATCTGTTCCTGTTGACCTGTCCAAATTTGGATTTAATGTGCAATTAAAATCTCCGCCCATTATGTGTAACCCTTTAAGTGATGTTAGTGTGAGGAGTATATCGTTATAAAATTTATTATCATCTACATTTGGACCATATATATTAGTTAAAATTAGCATTTCTGACATTAAATAGCCTTGAAGTATTAGGTATCTTCCTCTTTTATCTTTAATTATGTTTTTAATTTGCAATGGTACCGATTCGTGAACTAAAGTCATTACCCCTCTAGACTGAGAAGTGTATGGTGCCATATAAATGCTGCCCTTCCACCTCCTTTTAACCGTCAACAAGTCCTCATCCAGAAGATGTGTTTCTTTGAGGAACACAATTTTTGAATCCATTTCCTTTAATCTGTTCATAACTTGTTTAACTTTTTGAAGATGCTGAAGACCTCTGCAGTTCCATGAAATAAAATTAAACTTTACTGTTTGAGACATACAGTACTGTAATAAAATTAGTCCATTAAACAAATTTGCATTGTTTGAGACACAACAACAACAAAAAAAGATGTTAAATCGCACATCCATCTCACACACAACTCCACTAAATACAAAACATAAACATCCCTCCCCGTTCCAACCCCATCCTCCCAGAGTTGAGAGAATCCTACCCGCTTCCATTGTGTCTCCCGTTATAGCTAGAAACCAATCCACACCAAGTGAGGATCAGTACCACCACTCTTTGCTTATCTGCAACAACTTTCCCAGTTACTGCCTGGAATTGAAAAAAATAATAATAATAAAATAATAATAATAAGTAAATATTAGCGTTTTGTCCTCTCACTTTAAAAAGCATTATGGACATTTTAACTTTGATATTTCCCATATTTTTAGATCTTGAATTAGTCATTTACTCATGTAGCGTTTGTTTAAAAAAAAAAAAATTATAATAATAATAATAATTTAAAAAAATAATAATAATAAAAAAGTTTAAAAAAATAAATAAATAAAAGAAAAAAAATAAAAAAAATAAAATGAAATAAAATAATAATAATTTATAATTCTAACCTCTGTTCACTCATGTTTAGAGCCTATTCAGTTAACTAACTTATTTTCCCTATGTGTCACTTTAAGCTTCTATTTATTCAAAGACCCTTATATATTTATATAATTAACCAAATATATTCACTGCATTGCCTAGTAAAGAAATAAACAGATAAGTCATATTTACATATTTTCTGTAGTACTAAACTATAAGTATATCGGTCAATGTCAAAACTTTACTTTTCAGATATTTTTTTTATTTATTTTTTACATACCATTCGTGTCCTTTTTTTTTCTTCAAGGCTTTGCATGTTTTGAGTCTTCCTGAATTTCTTTTATAAACTTGCTTGCGTCCTCAAAGGATTTAAATGTCAATGTTTTATTTTTAAAAGCCACCAAAAGTGTTGCAGGATGAGTTATTCCATTACGAATGCCCAATTTACGTAGTTGTTCTCGAATTGGGTCAAACTTTTTCCGAAGTTGGTGAAGCCCCGGGGCCAAATCTGGGTAAAAGCGGACCTGTTGTTCTTTGTAATATATATCCTTCTTCGTTCGTGCTGCTCTCATGACCCCTTGCTTCTCACGAAGATTCACAAACCTCATCATCAGGGTTCTGGGTCGAGCAGCGCCGTCCGTCCTCCGGCCCAGTCTGTAGGCGGACTCCAGGCTCACATTGGCCTGCAGGCCCTCCGAGGTCTGCGCCGCATCGCTCCCCACCGCCTCTGGCATCCATAGAGCTTTGGAGCGTGACGTCACTGGTCCGCGGCACAAAGCGGCACACAGCATTGTGGGAAAGAAATCGCCATTTTTAATGCCTTACTAAAAGAAGCTCTGTCTCTCGTTTTTTTGTTAGAATCTAAGAAGGTTGTAACAGTTTTGCAATGGTCTAAACATGCTGTGTTATTGGATGTAATGTCCGGTCACACGACCTGAAAGTAGATAGAAAACGGACTTTCTGTTTCCTGTTCGCTGCTGGAAGCAGCGCGAGGGAGCTCATGTGTCGGACCTAACAAAAAGGAGATGAATGTCCTGATATCAGCTGTGAAACGTCCTGATATAACTTTCTCCATGTCCCAAAATAACTGCTAGTTTGTTCCAGACATCCTGGTGAGTGTATAAATTCGTTTTGTTGGAGTTGTGCCATAAATTTTGCCACGATTTTGTCCGGGTGTTTAGTTCATAGAAGTGGGTCAGCCTAGTTTAGGTTGGGTTTATATTTTTTATATAACGTTGTCTGATTTTAGACAGAGTGGACAGCTGTGTTATTGTGAAATAAACTGTTTAAAGTTTCTAGTGTGTTGTCACTGTTACTGTATTAATACTGATCTGTGTTCTGATCTATCCTTGTCAAGGCAGACCTTCATATGAAATGAATTAAACTCCAGAAGAGCTCAGTCAGGCTGCAGATGAGGAGGAACAGGGACCAGCAGCTACAAATACACCATCAAATGTTGCTCAGGTAGTACCATATAAAACAATTTCTCCATGTCCCAAAATAACTGCTAGTTTGTTCCAGACACTGGTGAGTGTATAAGTCAAAGTCAAGTCAAAGTCAACTTTATTGTCAAAACTGCAATATGTACAGGACATACACAGGATTGAAATTGCATTTCTCTCCGTCCCTCGGTGCAACAGTAACCATTTAAACACTAAAACACTGAAACATTTAATAAACATAAGCATAAAATGAAATAATAAAAGTGTAATACTGTCCTGAGTTTTTTCATAGTAGTATAAAAGTGTAAAAAAGTGTAAAAAGTATATCTATAAAATAAAATGAAAGTTCTGGCATTGACATTTGTAATAGAGTGACAAAGCAGCATATGAAGTTTATGTACACAGTATATGTATGAGGTAGTTGATATTGGTATAGAGGTAAAGTGGCATATACAGTAAGGCTAGTAAAAAATATACAGTATATATCAGCAGTAGTGTAGATATAAAAAGTACCGGTAGTGTAAATGTAAACAGTAGTAATAAATGTAAACAGTAGTAATGAATGTAAACAGTAGTAATAAATGTAAACAGTGAATGTAAACAGTAGTATAAATTCGTTTTGTTGGAGTTGTGCCATAATTTTTGCCACGATTTTGTCCGGGTGTTTAGTTCATAGAAGTGGGTCAGCCTATGGTTGGGTTTATATTTTTTATATAACGTTGTCTGATTTTAGACAGAGTGGACAGCTGTGTTTTTGTGAAATAAACAGTTTAAAGTTTCAAGTGTGTTGTCACTGTTACTGTACAGTATTAATACTGATCTGTGTTCTGATCTATCCTTGTCAAGGCAGACCTTCATATGAAATGAACTAAACTCCAGAAGAGCTCAGTCAGGCTGCAGATGAGGAGGAACAGGGACCAGCAGCTACAAATACACCATCAAATGTTGCTCAGGTAGTACCATATAAAACAATTTCTTCATGCACAAACAGAAAGGTAGTAGTCATCTGTTACAGAACAGGTCAGAGCTGAATAAAAACCAGCTGGAAAAAGTAAATTTAAAGTATTAAATAGGACTTCCTTGTTTTGTCATCATTGTTTAATGTGTCACACAAAACTCTGTCTAATACCTGTGTCTTTTTCTCTTCAAGGGATGGAGGTGACAAGCTCATAACAGAAGGACGTTGTTATCTGACAGAGGCTTTGATATTAGACTGTGTGAGAGTCAAGGTTCTTTATTGTCATTCACATCACATGTTGTACGTGAGGTGGAATGAAACTGTGTATACAGGGTCCCATTTACAGCCAACAAAAGTATAAAATGAATGATGTGCTGAGGTTAAAATCCCTCTTCTCCACATCGAGAGGAGCCAGTTGAGGTGGCTCGGGCATCTGGTTAGGATGCCTCCTGGACGCCTCCCTGGTGAGGTGTTCCGGGCATGTCCCACCGGGAGGAGACCCAGAGGAAGACCCAGGACACGCTGGAGGGACTATGTTTCTCGGCTGGCCTGGGAACGCCTTGGGATTCCCCCAGAGGAGCTGCTGGACTCGTTGTTTTGAAATATTTTTACAGTTGAATAATAACAAGTGGTTGTTTTTTCTCATTTAATAAAAATTAATGTGGTAAACATTTATGAAACATTTAATTCAGCACTAACATGTAAACATGATGAAATTGATCACATTTGTAGTAAACATTTGATGTATTAACAAATTTCATTAACAGGGATTAACCTGTCCAAATAAAAGTTGAATGAATGAATTTCAGGTAAGAAATAAACAAAATGAAACAGATCCATTTTGAAGTAAACATTTGATGTAATTAAACATTTCTAGTAACAATGTGATGAACATTGTGTAAGTTAATACATTTTATAGAAAAATTGCTACACAAATGTGCAAATATAAGTGAACAGCATGATTTACATAATTATGTATCCCTTGAAGCTGGAGAACAAACTCTGAGAAATATTTTTAGGAAGCTTCATGCTTTCTGCAGACGTCCAGCTATGGCTGTGTGGGTCCACACAAGGTCACAGTGGTTTGATTATGCACCTGTGCAGTGTGGACGATGCTTCTTCAGGTGAACTTCATCTCCTGCCTCCACAGCCGCTGGATGCTGCATGTCTTGTATCTGTGAGGGAACTTTCTCCAGGCAGCAGCGATCACACTGAGTCCATCAGAAGATGCTCCAAGTTCAGGAGTTGGATTTTGTACTGCTAGCTGCATTTTAATGTATCACCCTCATCATGACTCAGAGAGCAGAACCTGTGAACACACAATTAAAATGGTGAATGAAAAGACAGAAACATTTGTCTATAATATATATGCATCTTAATACATATATATAAAGTAATCTAATCAAGATTTGAAGTCTACATGACAAGCTCAAGTCATTAAAAATAAGGTATTTTCTACGTGGAGCTTTGTAAATCAGTTAAAATACTATAAAAAATTAAGTGTTCACAATTTCTAATACTCATAGTAGCATACAGAAGGTTGATTGATTCTGAAAGACATGTATATTAATAATTTATGTAAAATTAATGAGCCAACAACGTACCTTCAACGTATTTAGAATCTGGGGGATTTAAAAATGTCCAAATCATCTATCCAGCTATTCATAGATTGGACCAGCTCTCCCAGTGAATTGTAATTATAAAAATTATTTGTGGTGTAAACACTGACACAGACCAGGTCTGCTAAAATGACTGGGAATGTCAGTGGAGGTAAGTATTACTCCAGGTCTCTGCTCCATTTATTTATTTCAAACGGGCAACATTTCCAATTATACCGATTTTTTTCCATGTAGTTTTTTTTTTGTCATCTGGGAGAAGCTTATTACGATAGTCCACTTTATTTTGCGCTGCTTTTCAGAACCGTGACGGAAGAAATCTCCTGAATTTCTTTTATTTTTTCTGAAGGCAACAAAAATGGCGGTCGAGACCGGAACGCCCCGACACGCCCCCGACACTCCCCCACACAGTGACGTGTGCTTCAAAGCTCTATTGCTCCAAAAAAGCACATAGGTCAGAGCCCTCAGCGCCCTCCGGAAGACCCACGAGCCGTAAGTTGTTTGAACGAGCTCTTGTTTCCAAATCCATTAATTTATCTTCCATCGATTTGTTGTTAGCCTATAAGGCGCTAACGTTAGCTCGTAGCTTAGCCACCTCATCCTCCGCAAAGGAGATGCGGTCTTCTGTTTGTGAAACTCGCTCGTTATAGTCTTTCATCTCCTGCTTCATATTTTTTAGCGTTTCCAACACTCCATCGAGTTTAGAAGAAAATTCAGTTCGTAGTGTTGTTATTGCAGATAGGATTTGGTCAAACTTACAGCTTTCTGGGTCGCTTTCTCCTTCCTGTTCCGCCATGTTTCTGTTAGCTTTCCGGGCTTCACTACGAAGGTTGTGGTCAAACAACGTAGTTTGTTTAGTCGTATTGTGGTGGACCACTAGGGGGCTCTACTCACACCCAGTGGACCGAATGTATTACAGGATGCTTTTATTGTGAAAGGTCCAGAGGACCGGATGTTGTATGGTGAGAGGGTTGGTATATAAGGCGGTGTTGGGTGGTTTCCCGCCAGTTTAGTAGGAGTTGATTAAAAGTGAAGACCTATATCCCGTCTCCTGTGTCGTCTCTTCACCGCCTCCTACACTGGTGACCTACGTGAATTGAAATGACGACATCTGAAGGTCCAGCCAGCTCTCCTCAGCTGTCCGAGGTTGTGGAACCTCCACCGGCGGCCCCGCTCGCTTTTGCGGTGGCCGTTAAAATCCCGGACTTCTGGCTGCACGCACCTCAGTCGTGGTTCGCCCACATCGAATCACAGTTTGCTCTTCGCGGGATATCTGCAGACGACACCAAATACCACCATGTGGTAGCTTCACTGGACCCATCGTCCACACAGCGGGTAATGAGCCTGCTCGAGGACCCCCCTGCACAAGGAAAATACGACGCCCTCAAGCAGCTCCTTCTGCAGCGTTACACACTCTCAGAAGCGGAGCGCGCCGAGAAACTGTTTTCCCTCTCCGATTTGGGCGACGGCACAGCTCTGGAGCTCATGGAAGGCATGTTGTCTTTGAGGGGGTCGGCAGACTGTGAGTTTATCTTTCTCCACCTCTTCCTCCGCTGGCTCCCGGCTCCAGTGCGCACAGCCCTGGCCAACTCCTCTTTTCTGCAGCAGAAGGATTACCGCTCACTGGCCCGCAAAGCCGACCGCATCCTTCTGCAGCGTTACACACTCTCAGAAGCGGAGCGCGCCGAGAAACTGTTTTCCCTCTCCGATTTGGGCGACGGCACAGCTCTGGAGCTCATGGAAGGCATGTTGTCTTTGAGGGGGTCGGCAGACTGTGAGTTTATCTTTCTCCACCTCTTCCTCCGACGGCTCCCGGCTCCAGTGCGCACAGCCCTGGCCAACTCCTCTTTTCTGCAGCAGAAGGATTACCGCTCGCTGGCCCGCAAAGCCGACCGCATCCTGCTGGCTGCGAGGACTTTCGCGGTCCAGGCGGCAGTCCCCGGATCTCCAGCAGCACCTCAGCTTCAAGCATCGCCCTCAGCGCCAGACGAGTCATCGGTCGTAGCAGGCGTCGCTACCCGCAGGCGGACAGGAGCCGCACTTTGTCCCTACCACCAGCGCTTTGGCGCCAAAGCACGACGGTGCGTCCTGCCGTGCAGCTTCGAGCCGCAGGGAAAAAGACGACGCCAGCGCACGCTAGCAACCGCGGCCGTTGGCGACAAGGAAAGGCTGCTTTTCATTGAAGACTCGAGGTCGGGGAGGCGGTTCCTGGTGGACTCCGGCTCGCAGAAGAGCCTCGTTCCCCCGTCTGGCTCCGACAGGTTGGCAGAAGGCTGCGGGCCGCAGCTAACCGCGGCTAACGGCTATCCCATCAAGACGTTTGGCGAAAGGTTGGTGACTGTTCGTTTCCATGAACGGGACTTCCAGTGGACCTTTGTGGTAGCTGCTAGCTCAGTCCCTATTTTAGGGGCTGATTTTCTTTGTGCTCACGGGCTCCTGGTTGATTTAGCTAACAGACGTTTGATCGACGCTGTGTCTTTTTCGTCACTGCCTTGTGAGACGCGAGGAGCTGGGCCTTTAATGCATGCTAACTTTTTAGCTTCGGGTAATGTGTTTCAGCGTTTATTGTCTGAATTCCCCTCGCTGACTGTTCCTGATTTTGCAAACACAAACACAAAACATGGGGTCGAACATTATATTCCCACAACGGGCCCCCCGGTGTTCGCACGTGCACGCCGCCTTCGATGCTACTAAGCTAGCAATAGCACAGGAAGAGTTTGCTAACATGGAGCGTTTAGGCATCGTGCAACGCTCAAACAGTCCGTGGGCCTCCCCCCTCCACATGGTGCCCAAGGCAGATGGCAAATGGCGTCCATGTGGGGATTTCCGCCGCCTTAATAACATCACAGAGAACGATCGTTATCCCATCCCCCACATCCAGGATTTTTCAGTGCACCTGGCTGGGACCTCCATTTTTTCTAAAGTAGATTTAGTACGGGGGTACCACCAGGTTCCTGTGCATGTGGAGGATGTCCCTAAGACCGCTGTTATCACGCCTTTCGGCCTGTTTGAGTTTTTGCGCATGCCTTTTGGTCTTAAAGGTGCAGCACAAACATTTCAGCGGTTGATGGATTCAGTCCTAAGGGGTCTGTCCTTCGTATTTGTGTACTTGGACGACATCCTGGTGGCTAGCAGCTCGGCTGAGCAGCACTTGTCCCACCTCCGTGAGGTTTTTCAGCGCCTGGCAGCACATGGCCTGATTGTAAACACAGCGAAATGCCAGTTTGGGCTGCCAGTCATTGACTTTTTGGGCCACCGCATTTCCGCAAGTGGCGCCGTCCCGTTACCAAACAAAGTGCAGGCGGTGTCAGATTTCCCACAGCCCCAGTCTGTTAAAGCGCTACAAGAGTTTTTGGGAATGGTTAACTTCTATAACCGTTTCCTCCCCAGGGCAGCACAACTGCTGCGTCCGCTCTATGGAGCGCTGAAAAAGAAAAAGCCCAACGACAGTGTTGACTGGACACCAGAACGCCTACAGGCATTTGGTGATGCTAAAGCTGCACTGGCCACTGCTGCCCTTTTGGCCCATCCATCCCCAGCGGCGCAAATAGCTTTAACAACCGACGCATCTGATGTTGCGGTGGGGGCTGTGTTAGAACAGCAGGTTTCCGGGGTTTGGCAGCCGCTTGCATTTTTCAGCCGTACGCTGCGGGACAATGAGCTGAAATACAGTGTTTTTGACAGAGAGTTGCTGGCGCTTTACCTGGCTACACGCCATTTCAGGTTTTTCCTGGAAGGCCGCCAGTTCACTGCATACGTTGACCACAAACCCCTGGTGTTTGCTATGTCAAAAATTTCTGACCCCTGGTCTGCTCGCCAGCAACGCCACCTCGCAGCGGTGTCTGAATTTACTACAGACATTCAGCATGTGGCTGGAAAATCCAACGTGGTGGCTGACTGTCTCTCCCGGGTGCTGATCTCTCCCGTGTACGTTGGCATCGATTTTTCTGCTATGGCTGCGGACCAACGTAGCGACGCAGAAATACTCGAGCTCCAGTCCGGGCCCACAGGCCTCGAGTTGGAGGAACGGCAGGTGAATGACGGCGGTCCTCTCCTGCTCTGTGATGTTTCTACTGGCAGGCCCCGCCCCCTGGTTCCAGTTTCATGGCGACGCCGCGTTTTTGACTCCTTACATTCCCTTTCTCACCCGGGTGTTAGAGCCTCTGTGAAACTGGTCAGTTCAAAGTTTGTTTGGCCCGGTCTGCGTAAAGCGGTTAAGGAGTGGGCAGCAGCGTGTGTCCCATGCCAGCGTGCTAAGGTTAACAGACACACCAAAGCACCTTTGGAACCCTTCTCCATCCCAGGTCGGCGGTTTGACCATGTGCACGTAGACCTGGTGGGCCCTCTGCCTCCATCACAGGGTTTTACTCATCTGCTGACTATAATAGACCGGACCACCAGGTGGCCTGAGGTGGTTCCTCTGACATCCACGACATCTGCAGTGGTGGCCCGGGCATTTTTGTCTACCTGGGTGGCGCGTTTTGGCCCCCCTTCAGACATTACATCGGACAGGGGCCCGCAGTTTGTTTCTGAACTTTGGTCTACCATGGCCAAGGGTCTGGGGACTAACGTTCACAGGACCACCGCTTACAACCCCCAAGCTAATGGTTTGTGTGAACGGTTTCACAGGTCATTGAAAGCCGCACTTCGCGCTGCATTGACCGGTGACAACTGGATTGACCGTTCCCTGGGTTTTGTTGGGGTTACGTACCGCAACCAAAGAAGACCTGAGCTCTTCCCCGGCTGAACTGGTTTACGGTCAGCCTGTGCGCGTCCCCGGTGAGTTTTTACCTGAGGTACCCTCACCACAATTCGCCCCACCGTTGCCACATTTTTCACCTCAGGAGGCCCCTTTTCGTGTCCCCGGCCCGGTACACCATTGTTTACCGCAGTCGTTTGTCCCTAAGAGTCTGGAGTCCTCTAAATTTGTTTTTGTCAAACACAATGCACACAGGACACCACTACAGCCTTTGTATGATGGACCGTTTCGGGTTCTTCAACCAGGTCCGAAACATTTCCTTTTAGATTTAGGGGGTCGTACTGAGACTGTCTGTATCGATAGGCTTAAACCAGCTCATGTTGTGTCAGATGATCAGGTTGTTACGGCCCAGGCTCCTCGCAGGGGCAGACCTCCATCCACATTGCTAACGGACTGCGATCCTTCTTCCAGAGACTCTCAACGTCCATTGGAGCCCGAATCTTCTGTGGACCCTCCTCGTAGCCCGCTTCATCAGACTGGTTCTGCAGGGCCCAGGTTCAGCCGTTCTGGTCGTTTGATCAAACCTAAAATGCGGGACTAGTGATGGACCTTACTGGGTGTTCTGGGGGGGCGTGTGTGGTGGACCACTAGGGGGCTCTACTCACACCCAGTGGACCGAATGTATTACAGGATGCTTTTATTGTGAAAGGTCCAGAGGACCGGATGTTGTATGTTGAGAGGGTTGGTATATAAGGCGATGTTGGGTGGTTTCCCGCCAGTTTTAGTAGGAGTTGATTAAAAGTGAAGACCTACATCCCGTCTCCTGTGTCGTCTCTTCACCGCCTCCTACAGTATCGCTTTTCCCTTTGTTTGTTTTAGTTTGGTTAGGCATTACTCCTCAGAATGTCTCCCTTTTTTTTGCATTTATCGCCGTGGACAGCTGTTATCTTGACATATTTGGGCAGTAGCTGCGGAGCAAAGGTGCATGCGTCTGCTCAAGCGGCCGCCATAACCGGAAGTTGTATTGACAGATTTTTAAATATAATTATAAGTGTATTTAGGCAACTGGGGCCTCATGTATCAACCGTGCGTGCGCACAAAAACCTTGCGTACGGCACCATCCACGCAAAACCCCGTATGTATCAAAACTGAACTGAACGTGAATATGTGCGCATCCAAGTACATTTCCACGCCAGCTCCCGAGCAGGCGTACGCACGTTTCTGTGGTTCTTGTTCCTTTGGCGACACTTACAGGTGATTCAGAGAAACTGAAGCCCCACAGTCTGTGGTTGACTTTAAGAGCGGCTTGAAGACCTTTCTTTTCAACCGAGCATACTATACTCCTCATGATTCTACTTTTGATCTTAGCTGATACTGTTGTTGATTGTAATTGTTTTATTATTTGTTTTATTGACATTCAATTATAGCACTTTGAGATTTTCATTAAT